>RJWT010052540.1:0-10544 GCA_004365215.1 Cuniculus paca | reverse complement strand
GTGGGGATAACTACGCTGAATGTTGAATTAATGAAGTCGAGGTGAAGGGCATTGCATTTGAGGAAGTTACAGGGAAGCCAGACTCGGAGATGAGTCATTACAGAGGATGCTGGAGTTGCCAAAATGTGATTGTGATTGAAAAGAAAATGGAGCCAAGACTGAGATCATTGAGGAAAGGGTGAGGGGGACAGCGGAGGTGCAGCAGGGTGTGTGTTAACTGCGCTTGGGGTGGATACTTTTCCAAGTGATGGATCAATATTGCTAAACTATTTTTTTTCCAACTATGTCATATGCGTATATCATGGACTATTTGAAAAATATGTATATAGTTCCTAAAAACCTAAGCTACCTCCGTGCCCCCATGGTAAGACACTGGTACTATTTGGTCCCTGTTTCCAGTTTTGCTATGAAATGTTAGTGGTGGCCATCATATCTTGGTGTCCAGCTTTGCCTTAGTTTTGAACAATGAATCTTCTTTTTCCTTTGGCCTGACAATTGTATTCATTAGATTTTTTTAGAGATTTTTTGGATATTCTGAGCCACTAATATATTTCTGAGGGAAAATAATGGCAATTTGATTAAGAGACATTGAGGGCAGCCTCGGGTCTTGCCCATTCATCTTCCTAATAAATAAAACCGTTCTAATCAGTCATCTCACAAAGCCTGGAGGTAGTGTGATGTAGATGATAGAAAATATCTCTTTGTACTCAAGAAGTTTCCATTCTTGGGGTTGGGGATGTAGCTCAGTGGCACAGCACCTGCCTGGCAAGCATGAGGTCATGAGTTCGATCCCCAGTACCAGAGGAAAGAACAAAATTCCATTCTTCTGAGAGGGATACAAAGACAGAAATAAATGGCAAAGCAATTTCTGGTAGGTTTGATAGTGACAATGGGGAACTAAACAAGAAGAATATGACAGAATTCTAGTAACATGGGATGGTGGTGGCCACATTGTTAAACTATCAAGGAAGACCACTCCCGGGAAGGTCAACCTGATGAATGAGAAAAAGTCTGCCAAGTGTGAGGGGGAGAATAGATTTTAGTGAGGAGTGGGGCTTCAATGGCCTGGTAGTGTACACTTGAGATGTGAGAGGACAGAAACGCAAAGGGAACGAGAAGTAAGCAGGAGCTAAAGAGCATAGCATCCCATGGACCATCTTTAGATTTCATTCTGTGAGCGGCAAAGGCGACAGCAGAGTGTTGCTCCAGAGAATCAAGATTCTTCCTGGTTGAAATCTTACCTCTTCCTGAGAACACAGAAGCAGTAAGCAAGTGACTCCTCTGGACTTCTGCCACCATCTCTCTGTCTGCCAGCATTTGTACCACACCCCTTGTGTCCCTTGCTTGTGGTGTGGAGTGTCTGTCTATCTCCGTTCCTTCCATGTCCAACTTTTCCTTCTTGTACTAGACTTGATTCTTTCACGTATGTAAAAACAAACTTCTAGCAATACCCTCCTTTTTCTTTTCATTCTTTACCAATTTTTTTTCTTTCTTGTTAGATCATTCCCATCAGCACACAACATACTTTCCTCTCATTTAAATTATTTTTTAAAATCTTTGTCCAATGCTTCTTAAATTCTATTGATTCATTTCTCTGCTTTCCCATATAACAAGACTTCAAGAAGAAAATATTTATATTGACTGTCTTAATCCCCCTTCTCCCATCCTTTCACATACAGGTTGAAACCAGGCTTTGGTGCTTACAAATGTACTGAATCTTCCACTGTAATTTCCAGTCAGCGCCATATTGCTAAACCCACGGGTCAAGTGTTAGTTTTTGTCTTATTTGACCCCAATCCTTACAGAATTTGCTGCTGTTGACTTTTGGGACCCTGCAATCTCACCGTTTATCTCGTTCCTTACTATGTGTCTTTCTGTGCCTCCTTGGTTGACTTTTGCTGTTCTCACTGGCATCTTAATGATAGTATACCAGGCTTCTGTTCTCCTGCCTCTTCTCTAACTACACTCGCTTGCTTGTATTCTCATCTGCTTTACGCACTATCTGTAGGAGGCTGACTCTCCAAATCAGTTCTCAAATCACAGCCTCTTCCTTCATCCTACACTTGTATTCAAATTGCCTACTTGACATTTTCTACAAAGTTGTCTAACAAACTTCTGAATCTTACAACGTCAAAAATATGAACACTTTATTTTCGTTTACATGCCCTGCCTCAACCAAAGGATAGCTATTTCATCCTTCTCTTTGCTTACGCTAAAGCCTAGAGTCAGCTCTGGCTTCTGTCTCCTACCTTACTACAGTCGCAATTTCATATTTGGCTGGGACTCGTCCTATGAAATACTGAAGCTCCCACACAGTGAATCCAGGTTTATTCTCTTGTTTCATCTGAGTCCATTGCTCTCATGGTTTTTCACTTCCTGAGTTTCATGGAATACTGGTCTGAATTAAGGTGCCCTGTGTTGGTCTTGCCACATTGCTTGGCCACCAACTTCAAAATGTCCCTGCAGGGTCCCTTCTGGTCACAGTGACTGAGGATGTCCCACCTCATCTCAACACTGTCAGACACCTATAGGGTAGAAATGGCAAAGATAAACATTCCATCTTGTGACCACTTTCTGTTCTAAGGTAACTGTATTTACTGTAAACTCACTGTTTTCCTTTCTTCTGATGACCTACATGTTTGGCCAATTGATTGTATTTTGCATGAAAATCAAAGCTTCTTTTCCTAGTTTACTTTTGCTATCAGTGCAATGCAAAATCTATTTGACTGAATTAGGTTGCATTTCATTAATCTTTTAAACATGAAATTGTAATGTTTCAAGGTTAATGAGATTTAAGAATATGTGTTACTTAAATTGTGACTAACATACTTCAAAAAAACCAGAAAATACCGATTATTTTTAGTAGCAGAAAAGTATGAATGATATTTAAACCTTGGCAAACTTGACGGAACTTTGGTTACATTACTTAGCACCTTTATAAATGAAGATTTAGAGTATTTCAGAAAAGAATTAGGAAATTACAGATGAATTTATTCTAATGCAAGACATATGCTATCTATTACACAGGTCAACAGGTATAAAGTACAGGAAAAGTTCGGGGGAGGAAGAGGTTATTTCAGGGAAGGGTACTATCCCACTTTTAGTGGCCCTTTTCCATACTTAGCTCAACTGTATCTAGAGCATCTCATTCACAAATTCTTTATTCATTCATTCAAACATGTTTTCAAAACTTACAATGTGCTAGGCATTGTCTCAGACACCGAAGTTGCCAAATGCCTTTAGCACTATTCTTTCTCTGAAGGTGTTTATTCCACTGGATCAGGCAGTCATGCTAATAAATAAAAATGACACCACATTGTGAGTATCATGCTAAGGTCATGTGTGAAGTTCCATGGGACACAGAGGACAGGACATGAGCTCCACCTTGCACCCGGGTGTCAGCAAGGAGTGTTAAGGACTGCTTAAGAAAGCAAAAGGTATTTGCACAGAATCCGAATAGTGTGAAGGTCAAATAATAGTTGGTCAGGTAGACAGAAGAAGAAAGGTATCTGGCAAACAGAATTATGAACACAAAGTCCTTGTTACAGGCTGTATATTTGCATTTCAAAAGCAACTCCTGTTATCTTCAAATATGCTTTAAAATAATTTAAATATCTCATTTATGTTTAACAGAGTCATTGAACTAAGACTAAACTCAGAAAATGATTTACCTGGTCATAGACATTCAAGAAAACAGTCAATTTGAAAAAGTCAAACAAGAGTTTGACTGACACTTGTCTATTTGGATATTTCCGTAGCACGTTTAAGGGATGAAACCTCCTTAAACATACTCTAATGTATTTTATTGCTATTAATTTTTATGGCTATTGATTTTTCTTGGAAGCTTCATTGTAACAGCACTCAGAGGTAGGAATACAGAGGAGGAGTGAAACCTGGCAAATAAAAGGTGTGATCCTAAATGAATTCTCCTTTCTCCTCTTGCCCTAGACTTAGGAGCATTTACTTCTCACCACTTCCTCCTGAGTGCGTGCACCTACGTGGGGTGTACAAACAGCTCCTGGGTCCCCCTGCACACGGCACAGCTGCCCCCCGAACACGTGGCACCCCCCGTTGTGACAGTCCTGGATTCTAGAACTGTATATGTACAGTAAGTAGAAATGTCGTCTCTATCACACATCACTTCATGCAAGAATCCCAGTGAGTTCAATCAGGAGAAGGGCTTATGACATCAGATTAATTTTATTGTGATTAAATGCATCAAAGTGATTAGATCAGTGGTTCTGGGAACCTTTGATTACCTCTTGCCAACTTAATCTCCATCTTGTCCTTATACAATCAAACTGAGCCCTGTATGTACACAGAGTTTGTGCAAACTTCCACAGGGAAAAACTGACCACTTACATATGGGTCTACCTTCATGTGTGTGTAGGGGTGTATACATACTTTTTTCTTTAGTTTTGAGTATAAACAAGGACCTTCTTATTTCCTTACTCCCTTGCAATTAAAATTACAAAGGCTCTTTCACATATAAGCATATTCAGATCATTTCTGACATTAGGGACTTTTGTCCATTTCCTAATAAATGCAGTATAAGATATATTGTATTACTGAGCTACAATCTAATAGAGCTCTCTACTGACCACTAATGCGATGCTTGCCCACATTTATCTCTCACATTTATCTCAGTTTTCTCATCTGTCAAAGTTTAGAGTGACTAAATGATGACATTCATTCAAACTGAAAAACTTTAGATTCCTCTCCCCTTTTTCCATGTAAACTTTTCTGTTAGCTTTCGTGTACCTTTGAGCTGAGTCACACTACCTGCCCCCAAAGATTTCCCCTGAACTATTTCCTGTCTCTTTGGCCACTTCCCATTCTCCTTCCCTCTCATTCCAATGTGACCCTCCAGCATTGGCACACCTTTGACTCTTCCTCCAACCTCCAAATCCAAACCAGCTTTCAGGATGAGATCCTACATATCTAGGCAGCAGGAAGCTGCCTCGTTCATGAGGTCTTGCCTGGCTGCATCAGCCCCGCCAAGCTCCAACTTCCCTGATTTCTGGACTTAGGCATAACTGCATTTGATTGCTGCTTTTTAAAGGAAAATTATGTGATCCTTTCTCCTCTATTTTATAAGTTCTCAGATGTACTCTTTTTCCCAAATTTTGTTCAACAGTTTAAATTCAAAATCAATACTCACTCATACATTTTCATATTATCAGCTATTTGAAATTATAAGTAACTAAAGGAGAGAGATGATGTCATATTTTCTTTCTGTCACCTAGAATAAGCATTTAATAACCACCTAGGTTTTTCAGGGGAATGAATCACTTTTGAGCTTTCAGTGTTTGGTTTTGTTTTTTTTTTCAGTGGCACGAATCCAAGATCCAATGTGTTCTTTGAAAATGCTGCACATTTCAGCTTGGACGTGAATGAATGACGATGATAATGCTGTATTTTTCCCTTCCCAGGTGGAAACAACCAAAGAAACTCAATGGGATTCTGGAACACTATATCTTATATGTTTCAAATCACACACATGGTTTTCCAGTTTGGACTGTCATCTATAACAGCAGCGAGCTTTCCCAGGGTCATAGGCTGCAGGACCTTATTCCTGGCACTGAGTACCACATCAAATTGGGAGTAAGTTCATTTTTTTCTGCCCCTTCTGTCTGTCCTATCTTTTCTCTCTCCTTCACTTAAAGAAAGAAAAAACAAAAAAGGCAAAACACCAAAAACCTCAGGCATTGATATAGATATGGAAAAGCCATTTCATATCCTAAATGTGAATTCTGTTGGTTCAATATCTGTGTTTTTCAATATTATGAAAAGTGTTAGAATAGCTGTCTTATTGGTAGATTTCCCCAAATCTAATTTAGGATGATCAGATATTACTATTTCTGTTATCTGAAGTGCATCATGAATGTGGAAAGCGCTCTTGAAAAATGCTTAGATTGGTAAATTTATTTCCCTTTGGAGCTTGTGTTCATTGGAAAAAACAATGCATGGCATGAAACTTTAGATCTTATATTTTTAAAAGAAGATTTAAATAACGCCCAGATATTTTACTGTACAGTGGTTTATATTACATTTCTCTCAGAAGAAAAGCCATTCAATAAGACTTCAGAATCAACATACTTTAGAGGTTTCTTCAGATAGATTGCAGCATTTTTGATGCAAAAATAACACTTTTTTTAACAAAGGTCCTTTAAAAGACCTTGATATTACTGTGGAATTTACACTCAGTAGTTCCTTTTGTTTTTTGATGAAATATAATCTTTTTTAAGTTTAATAGCACGTCTGAAAATAACTGAATATAAACATGAGATTGTCCCTATTTGTTTTAAACACACTCTTCATTTTATAGCAATACCTATATAAGGATATTTGCTTTGATAAATGCCATAGAAAATATTCTGCTCTTGATTATGAATAAATTTACATTTATGTAGACACTGCGTATGCATTCATTTTACTTATCATGCTCTTGAATGCTCTAAATATTATACCACGAGAAAATAAACTGCATTCAACTATTGCTAACTGTCTGCCTTGATACCACGAGAAAGGGCAATCAGCCGATGTTAAATCATGTTCAAGACTGACACCGTGTGCCTCGGGCTTCAGCACCGCAGCTCGGCTTACAAAGGAGCAGTTCGGGTTCTTTACAGCTGTGTTAGTCAGAACTAAGATGTGCACTAACCTCATTTTCAAAAGCTAACGCGAAGCTCACACCATTTTCAAAACAGTTGTAGCATCAAAATCAAGAAAAGTTTCAATTACTTGCAAGCAAGCAAAATTAAACATAAAATCATTGTGTTCCTGGATTTTACCAGATAGAAGCAAATGACATGGAAAAAAAAAAAAGTTCTGTTGCCAAGGCGATTTTTAGGATAAGCTGTGCAGTCAATCAAGATCCAAGTCAATATCCTATATTTTATAATTCTCTAATATCTTCAAAAGTAAACACCACTAACGTAGGAATCTGCTTCCCTGAGTTTTATTTCAGAGTTTGCCACTGTATAACCTAAGGCAAATTCGCTTAACCACACTGAGTTTTACTTCCTTCAAGCTTAAAATTAGGACATCGAACTAAATGATTTTGAATGTCTTTTTGAGCTCTAAAATTCTATGGTGCTGAAAAGGTAGCACCAAACAATATCCTATGGGCCCAAACAGTATCTGTCAGTTGCTGAATAATGTCGATGCAGGATGTCATAAAGTGGAGAAATCCTTGCCCTAATAAACATGCTCATATTATTTTCAATTTCACTGTATTTATTAGGGCAGAAAATATTGTCATGTATTTTCAGGAAGTATTCAACTAAAAGGTTTTTTTTTTTAACTTAACTCTGTTAAGCAGTAAATTAAATGAACCAGAACATTTTAGGTCCATCCTGGTTAATTGAGGGATTATTGTATATTTCACAGTTTCAATATAATAACTAGCTTTCAAGGTCATTAGATTAGTAGAGGGAAATCAGGTTCTCAGCAAAGTAGAGTTTCTCTTATAGATAGTCTTAGTATGCTGACTAAATGCTGCAAAACAAACTATACAGATAACAAAGCTTTTAAGCATCCTTTGGAATAAAGATACATGGAGATTTGAACCAGTGTGATTTACTTACTCCAGGCTTAGAGCAGAAAGGTTACCTCATGCTGCTTCATTTAACTTTTACATTTGACTCCGGTTTATAATCTCCTGAAACACAGGGACTATCATCTTGTGAAATTCTATGTGCAGGTTCAAGGCACAGTGCCTGGTGGAAACTGAAATTTTAATGAACAATTCTTGCATGGATGAATGACCACTAAATATAACTATTTCATAAAGAATCTGGAACTTTTGATGCAATTAAATAATTTTCTGGATAACTTCAGAGTTGGGGATTGTGTGGTTCCAACGCAGATGCTCTTACCACTGCAAGAAATATAATTTATTGCTCCACTCAACAAAGTGTATTTTGAGATGTGATAAAGTGTGATAGCTGCTAATAAAGAATGTAAGTTAGAAATGTAATAAAGATACTATTAATGCAGACAGATCTCAAGACATGTGTTGTCTGATAACTTTCATAGTATGGATGGCCATTTCTCACTTGGTGAGAATGAGCCAAGATTTTTGGAAATAATCAGTTTGACTTTCAAAAAAAGATTGATATGGATAGAGCACTCTCATTTTTTTTCTACATTCTTGAAAATATGCTTTATTCGTAACACTCTCTGGCCCCGCTTAGCTAAAAATAAACTATCGGAAAAGAGAATGCTAGTTCTGGATCTTCCTAATATCCATAATTTCAAAAATAACATATAATTTTATTATTTACTCATTTCATTGTTCCAAAATTGAACCTCCTTTTTGCCAGATGTAGCTCGTCAGTTAAAAGTGGCATTACAGCTTTGTGAATTTTGTTTTTAAATGACTGTAACAAAACAAAAGCTATAGGAAATGGGTTAGAACAACTTTTTTTTTTTTTTTTTTTTGGTGCCAGGGACTGAACTCACGACCTTGAGCTTGCCAGACAGGTGTTTACGCCGCTGAGCTATATCCCCAGCAGAACAACTTATTGTAATGGCCCGCGGGTTTTCAGACTTTAATCATTGTTTAGTTTTTCCAATCAGCTGTCCACTGCTTTGAATACAGTGGCCTCTTCTGCAGGCAAATACAACAAGATACCAATTGGTTCCATCTCACATAGATGGGGACAGTTAGATTAGATGATTAGAAGCAGCCTTAAGAACAAGCCCTCTAAGCACATGTGAAAAGAATGTGGGCAAAACAAAGCACTAGATAAAGAAAATTCACAGGTAATTGTGTTACTTATGTGACTTCTTTATACATCATTTCATTTACAAGAAAAATTCTCATACGTTTCTTAGATTCTTGAGGAGTCTCTTTGTCAAATTACTACTTTACAGATCTCAGTTAATATGGCTCAAAGAACAGCAGTGTTCCTAAAGATGGTTTTGTTTATCTTAGAAAATATCATATAATTCTCAAAACAAAGTAAATTTAAATTCTCATTCTGTTTAAAAAATATAAAATCATACGTCATATGGTACACTGTTTCTCTGGGTACGCTATTTCTCAGCAAGGAAGGTGGTTAGGATATGAAACATTTAAATAGTGACAAGTAGATTATTGGAATTGATGCACATTGTGTTATCAGTTTAAAAACAAGATGAGGCAACATTTCTCCTTGGATAACCCAGTTACCTCCTATGCCTGTTTTTCTGCCATATTTTTTGGTAAACTTTTAGCGCTTAATTTTTGGGCAGTGATTTCTTGTGCTAGCAAGTGGCCTGTCCTGAAATTCTGAGTCGAGGTTTGGACGCATGGCCAACGGCTGTTCCTTTGCTTACATATTCCATTCTTAGCGGGAGATACAGTTTTCTCCTTACACAAATGTGCACACAACACAGCTGAGGTTCAGAGGAAACACTGAGGTTAATCAAGACCCCAACTGGAATGCAATTTCATGCCTAAGTCACAATTTCAGCGGCCTGAAACTTGTTTAAGTTGATGAGAAATTATCCTGGAGAAGTGAATTACTGCTGTTTCCAGCACAGGAAGTGAGCATGGTCTCCATGTTTGTTGACAATAAATCATTATTTATACTTATGAAGATTTGCAACTGGTTACAACTGGGCGAATAGTATTAAGCTATCATATAAGAAGATAGCCGAAAACCAGCCAGTCTTTTATCTTTAAGGAAAACAATCAGGATTGTGTTAAGTGTCAGAAAAATCATTCTCCCAATATCTAACTGAAAAGCAGTGGATGGGCCAAAATAAGTAAAATGGTGCTAAAATTGTTTATGCTAGTGGTATCGATCTTCCATGAAAATGAACTAAATAACTGTCTACTTTTTATATCATCCCATGATTTTGCTTCCTTCTCTTATTAACTGTGGTAAAATTTAGTGTCTTCTGAAAGATTTTTAAATTTCATTGTGTAAATTACTGTTGTAAACTGAAGAAATATGAAACGCAATTTAAGTATAGTTTTTAAGCATCATTGTTATATAAAGATATAATTGCTGATATTTGTTGGCAAGGAAGGGCTAATAAAAACCTTGTTCATACATCTCAAGGTCCTAAAGAAACGCTTGTCCAGTAAATTTAGTAGTTATTTGCAGTTGATTGTGAAAGAACTGTGCCCAGTTCTATCTTTAACATTCATGTCACCATTGTGGACATTAGTGAGTTTATTAGGAAAAGGGGCTTTGAGGATTATGTTAAATTTGTCAGCCATGTTTTAATGAAGCTGTTCTCCTCTGACTCATAAGTAAATTATTTGACCTTCTAAGCCATTGAACGTTCACTCAACGATGTTGCATATTGATTGAGAAATATTATTTTATTTAATCTGACGTGGTATCGAAATATAAACATCCTGGCCCCTAAATAGTAAATAGAAAGCAGTTCTATTTGCTATACATTTTTTCCTACTTAGATATAGTTAGTTGTTCAATCCCGAAGTCTCAGGCTCAGTACTTTTCTCATGTGGTGTGCATACGCGTGCCCATGGATGTGCCCACCTGTGTGTGTGTGTGTGTGTGTGCGCACACATGTGCATGTGT
>RJWT010052539.1:0-10544 GCA_004365215.1 Cuniculus paca | reverse complement strand
CTAATTCTTATTAATTTAACATACCCCAATCAACTGTGCCTTCTGGTAAATTTTCTATGATTCTCCCAAGATGTTTTCTGAATTTATTAAATATCTTAAGCAGATAGCCAGAATTCATTAAGTTCAGTTCTTGAACATCCATGAGATGTCTTTCTCTAAATTTGTCAAATGTCTTAATCCTGTAGACAGAATTCATTAAGTTCAGTTTTCGAGCATTCATGAGATGTCCTTATCTTAAGCCTCCAATCTTGTCTTTCTGTCCTGCATCTGCTAGTTTTGGTTTTCTGCTTAAGCAAGATCGTGGTTCTTAGATTCATGTTTGGAATACAGTAATGACAAATGCGCTTGGGCTATCGGCTTTTCCTTTGACTAAATGTGGCTTCTCCTTTCCACTCTAAATACTGACCTCCCTAAATCTTCATTGCTTTTTCTCCTCTTCAAATGTTTTTGTTTGTGAATCTATTCAGAATGCATTCTCTTATAAACTGCTCTATGATATTTGTAAATACAAATTATACAAAAACTCTTTTAGAGTCTATTTGAAAACAGGGAATAAATTGAATCAAAATCATATTAAGTCTAATATTTATCACAGGACAAGATTGTTTTGGTGTTTCAGTGAGAGAAAAAGATTTAGCAATATGAAATTATGAAAATAATCTTTGTCATGATTATTAGGAAATTACCAACTACCATTTAAAAATTTCTTCAAATTGTATGTGATAGTTTTCATAAAGCCATGTTAATGTATGATGATAATTGGTTATGAAAGAACAAAATTAATAGCATCATTTTTCTATTTTAAAAACAAAACAAAAGATAGAAATACAGAAGTTCAAGAAAAACAGGAAATTAACACTAGTTAATATATTGCATATTGTTATCTTAGAAGTAGTTGTTCAGCTTACAAGATATAGGCATGAAAAAATGAACAATCAAACAATGAGAGCACAATCTGTCCTTTTTGATGAACTTACAAAGATTAGTAGTATAGTTATCTATGTTGTATATATGTGCATGCGTACATATATACTATATACATATACTCTTTTCCCTTCCTTTTCTTCTTTCCTGTATCCAAGTTGCTCTTTCCTTTTGAGCACTTTCTTTCCCTTTCATTTTCACAATATCTGTTGTACATTTTGGGTCTTATTACTTTTCAATTTTTTTGTCACATGTGAGTTTGACTTATTTCACTTACGAGTATGGTTTCAAGTTGCATCCATTTACCTATAAAAGCCTCAAGTTTATCCTTCTTTATAGCTGAGTAATACTCTATTGTATAAAAATACACCTTTTTTATCTGTTCCTCAGTTGATGGGCATTTGGGTTATTTCCAAGATTTAGCTATTACAAATTGTACTTCTATATACATGGGTGCATATATATTGCTGTAGTATGATGTTTACCATTCTTCTGGGAAAATACCTAGAAGGGGAATAGCTGGATTGAATGGGACTTCTGATCCTAGTATTTTGAGGAATCTCCACACTGATTTCCACAGTGATTGTACCAGTCTACACTCCCACCAGAAGTGGAGAAGCATTCCATTTTCCCCACAGTCTCACCAACACTTGTTATTCTTTTTTTACTGTATTTTATTTTTTATTTCTTGATGGCAGTCATTCTTTCTGAAGTGAGATGGAATATTAGTGCTGTTTTAATTTGCACTTCTCAAATGACCAGTGATGTTGATCATTTCTTCATGTATGTACTTTCCATTTGTATCTCTTCATCTGAGAAGTGCATGTCCATCTCAGATGCCCATTTTTGGATTGGGTCTTTGAATTTGGGGGCCCTGATGTTTTTAATTATTTATGTGTCCTAGATAAAAATCTTTTGCCCGAGGGAGAATTGAATAAAATTTTTTCCCATTCCGTGAGTTTTCTTTTCATTATATTGGTGATTTCTTTTGAAAAAACGTTTTAGTAAGATGAGATCCCAGTTGTTGATTTTTTTGAAGTACTTCCACTGTGGTTTGCATTTTGTTCTTGAACTCTTTGCCTATTCCTGTGTCTTCAAGATTTCTATGTACCTTGTCTTCCAGTAGATTAGTGTTTCTATTTTAATATTTAGATCTTTGATCCATTTTGACTTTAGTTTATTGCATGGTGATAGACATGGGTCTAGTTTAAATCTTTGGCATGTGGAAAACCAATTTTTCCAGCAAGAGCATAATATTTTAAAGATTAGCTTTAACTTCTTTTCTATGAAAGTCGTAGATGTGGATAAACAATATAAAAAGGCAGTGCAGTGCTTCAGGGCAAAATTTAGAGAATGAGCATGGTCACCTGTGAATTGTAGACCTCTTGCATGGTAACAATTAAGAAAAGGACCCAATTTCCTTGATTCTCAAATTTGTGAAGAAAAGTATTCTTGTATTATAAAAACATGTGCTAGGACCATGGTATATATTTTACCCAACTGAAAAAATTATGAGGTATTAATTTGTGCTTGCAATCTGTGGGCTTCCTTTTTGCTTGTGATGGAGAAATTCTAAAATACCTACAGTGTCACCAAATTTACAGATCATGTTTATATCAACACCTTTGGCTACAAAAAAAGTGGTTGAAATAATTGCAAAATTAGTTACCCTGTTTTTAAAAGGTGGGGAAATACAGCTTCTTCTGCCTTTACCAAAAACTAATATGCACGTATGTGTGAAATTTGATATGAATGGTGGTAATATCTAGGCAAAAAGTCTCCCACCAAAGGGACTACTTTGAACAAGATCAGCTATAAAATTTAACAAATGCTTCAGACATTTACAACTCTGCACAAATATAATAGAATCTATTCCTTCTGCTTATATTAAACTGCAGATTTTATGTCATAAAATGCTATGCCCAACGAGTTGGAAATGTCCGTATTAATCTTGTGATGGAAATGAAGACGATCAACAAAAAAATCCTGCTTATTGTAAAGAATAAATAAAGAACACATTTTATGCCTTATTGACAAGAAGTTATATATTACCATAAAGTAACAGCATACAGGATAGAGAGCTGAAATTTGAGTTTTATGATTATGAAACAAAACCCTAAATTTTCACAAGAGCAAAGATTATGTTTAAAGATATCATGATATTAGACTTTATACTAATTCAATGATAGTGCAGCAAAACATTTGACATTAAATCCCTTTGATGTAATGCTTAAAAAATTTCTCTACTATATAAAGCTTTTTTTGCAGTGGTATGTTTGCTATGAATGTGATTCATCGACTTAGTAGGTGCTGCAATATGTAGTAATTTTTCTGCCATTTTAATACAACACTATTAGAAAAGAAATGCCGTATGGTTGATCTAGCTAACTTGGAGCCACTGAGTAAAAATGAAATGTATTCAAACTAAGATAAATATAATTGGGATAGAAAAATGATGAGAGATAAAAGATCACACACTATTTTTGTTTTTGAAAAATAGTAAAGTCATATGCAGTACTTGCAATGTGTATAAAATGTTGACTAAAATCACCACTGTACTACCTTAAGCTAGTCATTGTTAAAGGCTAGGTAGAAGTGCTCTAAATCAGTGACTCTTGACTCTTTGACATCAAGGGTAAATGTACATCAGTAATCTGGCCAGACAACCTGATCCTCCTTGCTGCTGTTTCATCCAGAAGACTCTATTTCCATGGTATATACATTTGAAGCAAAATTTTGGAAACTTGTTGGGTAATGTCACTTGTTAAGTATTCTAAAACAAGAACAAACTAGGTTTAAAATTAGTAGAAGAAAGCGAACAACAGTGATTAGGAGCCGAAATAAATGAAATAGAGAATAGAAAAGCTATACAAAAGATCAATGAAACAAAGACTTATTTCTTTGCAAAGAAACAAAATCAACAAGTCTTTATCTAGAATAAATAAATCAGAAGATTCAAATAAATAAAAAAGGAGACATAACACATACCACAGAAATACAAAGTATCATAACAGCCTTTTATAAATAATAATATATCAACAAATCATATGACCTAGAAAAAAATAGAGAAATTCCTGGACACATACATTTTGCCAAGATTAAGCAATGAAAAAATTGGAAAATCCAAATAGACCAACAAAAAGCAAATATATTAAATCTGCAATAAAATGTATCCCATCAAAGAAAAGCCCAGGACTCTATAGTTTCCCTGGTAACTTACACTAGCACATCTTATAGAATGTGTACAATTCTCAAAATATTTCAAAAAGTTATACAAAAATTGATCTAAAGTCATTTAACTAAGTTAGAAACACCCTAGCATGAAAGTAACTAAACCAAAGGCAAGAGAAAGAGACAGAAAGACAGAGAGAACTATAGGTTAATATCCTTGGTGACCAAAGATACAAAAAATCTTCATCAAAATGCTAGCAAACTAATTCAATAGCCCATTAAAAAATCATTCACCGTGACCATGTGGAGACATCCCAGTTATGCAAGGATGATTTGACATATGCAAATCAATAATGTGCTACACTACAGTAACAGAATGAAGGGCAAAACCCATGTGATCACTTCAACAGATGCAGAAAAAGCATCTTGCAAAGTTCACTGTCTCCTTCTGATAAAACTTGCAAGAAATCAAGAATAAAAGGTATGTACTTAAAGCCTCCCCTTAACATCGCCCATTTAATCTACCCTATAAAGACAAAAT
Organism: Cuniculus paca; assembly: GCA_004365215.1. Taxonomy (NCBI): domain Eukaryota; kingdom Metazoa; phylum Chordata; class Mammalia; order Rodentia; family Cuniculidae; genus Cuniculus; species Cuniculus paca. The sequence goes on along the minus strand of RJWT010052539.1, from coordinate 5,908 downwards.
AAATAGATGAAAAATAATTGATGATCCCCAAAGGATACAAAGGGGTATCATTCTGGAAGACAAGTGTGTGTGAGGGGAAGGAGGCAAAAATATGGGAAGGGATTTAATTCAAAAGGGACAGCATGGTCAACCAACTGAGAATGCGATTTGAGCACCGTCATTATTTTCCCCTCTTTAACTCTCCACTTCTATCTTCTTAAAGTCATTTTTGTAACTAATTACTGTCTAAACCTTCACAAGGTTAAAAATCTAATTCTGGATTTTGACCATCAACTTTTGTTTCCCTTTGTTTTGACTATTCCAGTAAATAGTGATTCATTTTTATCAGTCATGCAAGCCAAAACACATGGCATCTTCCCATCTCTTCCTTACACATTACATCCAATTCATCAAAAATCATATGGGCTCCATTTTTAGAATATATATGGCATGGAACCATTTCTCACCTGTACTTCTGAATATCTGTTCACTTGTATAATATTCTTTCCTGGAGTAATACAATAGGTTTTTTTTTTTAACCTGTTTCTCTGACTTTTACTCTTGTCCGAATGCTATTTTCAGATTTTTTTTTTCACACCCGGAATTGAACTGAGGACCTCTCACTTGCAAGAAAGGGCTGTCCCACTGAGCTATATCCCTGCTCCCTTAGAATGAATCATAAATTGAATGGAGGGCCACTTTTATTTATTGTATGTTTTCAACCTATCGTTTAAAAATCATTGGAAATTTTTTCATGTGTAGATATAGCATTATGCATCCCTTGAAACTTTAAAAATGATTGAAATATTTTGACATTTAAAGTGTCATTAGAGTGATTATGTAAAATAAGTTAATTAAATAATGAGCAAATCTTTCCATTTTTATTAATTGTGTGAGACCAGTATAATGAGTATGATGTTAGCAACAATATAAACATGAAATTCCATTACATGACAAGTTATCATACTGGATGAAACAAGGGAGAAACAAAGTACTTTAATACATTATTCGCTTTGATCTAAAAGTCAATAAACAGAGTAAGCTTTCCTTTGTAACAAAAGTTAGTTGGATCAGTCATACAATATTGATAAAAAATTGTTTAAAGATTTCTAAGAAAGACACCTTAATTCTTCTATGATAGTAACTTTTCAATTTTTATTAGTATATATTGGTGCTACATAATGATCACATTTCTCATGGGGAAAGGATAGTTTTTGTTTGTTTGTTTGTTTTTTAAGGCCTTGAAAGATTCCATTCAGTAGACTGAGTACCCGCTGTTTCTGTTGAATGAAAAATTTTATCAAGTGAAATTATATAAATGAACTATTTATTGTATGTCTATGTAATAGCTAGAGAGAAGTACTTATATTCTTAAATGTAAAATACAATACAAAATTGCTAATAAAATCATATAGCAAATTGTTGAATGCTGTGAATTTATTCTTTCCTTTGGGAGATTCTTGCCTTCCACTGCATAGCTGTATAACAGTTTGACTTTGAAGGAAAAAATTGATAAAATCTAACACATAAACACTAATAACTATCAACTTCTATCTCTTCTTGAATCTTACTTTTCTTCAAAATGTCATTGAGAGGATTGAGGAAACATACCAACTATTCACTGATTTGTAAGCTGTTGAATGCTTGTTAATCTGCTATTCTGATCTATAATAAGAAATCTCAGTCTTCTTTATCATTTTTTCAACATTGTTCAACTAACCAGAATTGTTCTGCTTTTGGAGAACCTGAGTGACATGTATCAAAATATAAATGTTAAATGTCATCTTTAGTAACTCTATCTCTGCCCTGGCATCCTTGATACAAATTGATATCTGCACACGAAGACACTTAATGTTGTCAGACAGTCATAATTTAATACTATCAGTGTATAGGCAAAGTAAACAAAACCTGGTTAATTTTGTCCTTGTAATAGGCAGATGGATCTCAGTGATGATAATTAGAGAATGAAATTCTTGCTTTTGTGGGTTCCTCAATTGTCATTTCTTATGAAATTAAACACAATATTGTGCAGGAAAAACATCACAAATTCATTATCCAACATGCAAAATGAGCATTTACAAACCCTGAAGTGTATCCAGACATCTGAGAAAACTTTTTAAATTACATACCTCCTTTGCATAATAACTGAAAATCTGACTGGAAAATTCACGTTTAGACTTCAGGATTATGAAATTTACATACAAACCATTTCTCCATGAAAGATCTTTCAATCTAAACATTTTAATTGTTTTATGTTAGAATAAATTCAAATTAGTATGATCATTTTAAATCTTTAAAAATGACAAAACTGAAAATGTATAACTTTTATATATAGTTCCAAATGATATTACTTACAGATACATATGTATTTTGCTGAATCTATTTAGGAATCTGTGTGTATAAGTTGGCAAAACAAGGATGCCACTAATATATTTATACATTCATTTTATACAAAAATAGTAACAATCAACCATAACCTATTATTCATTAAATTTTTAATTTTGGGGGGATTTTTACTGTGTGGCATAGACTATTCTGAGCTACATATGGCTTCTTCATTTTCATTGATACTAATGGTAACTCAGAAAATTAAAGTTCTGATTTTATTTTACAGATGATAAAGCTGATGCACTGAATACAAACACAGCTGGTAAGTATAAATCTTCTATATATAAGATGCAATCTGAATGCGAGCTAGCAACCAGAGACTACTAATGTTTGTATTCTTTTTAAAGGTGTTGTTTGGTTAATTATTTTGCATTTTTCTAACAGAGAAAATAAATTATTCATTTTAGGCTTCATATTCTGTAAGTCTGTGTTAAAACAACAATCAATTCTATTGTTTAAAATAATCATCTCTTCCTATTCTTACTGCCATTGTCTCATTTTTAAAGATTTAATCATCTTTGGTCAGGATTTTGACAAAAGCTTCTAAGTGTTCCCCTGCCTATTTTATTGTCTCTTTTGAAACTATTTTCTAAACAAATACTGTTCTCTCTGAAATACAAGATTATTATACCACTGACCAGCTTAGAAAACTCACTCTTCTCAAGGTAAATGTCCATTTCCTTACAGTGTTGTGTGAGATCTTATTTCACCTTGTCCCTGCTTATGTATTAAATATCACTTCTCCTGATTCCCTACATCCACTGTACTCTTCAGGTATGCAAAGCAGTGAACAATGCTCACTTTTAGAACACCCTCTTTATTGCTGTTTTGCGCCTTTTTTAGGACCCTTATTCCTTTCTCCTGCTACCTAGCACCTGCTTATCAGCTATGGGTCCTTTGCATTTATACCACTGTTTTATAATTGTTTGCTAACTTATCCATCACTCTACCTGTGTCATGAGCTCCTCAGAATAGAATCAACCCTTCATTTCTGAATTCCTAGTAACAGCAGACATAATAACCATGTGATAAGGTATGCTGAGAGAAATTCTCTGAAACACCTAAATATTTCTTTCAGTGAGAAATCACTCACACACACACACACACACACACATAGTCAGCTAGCTTAAAGAAAACATACACAGAGATAATTAAATCACTTGAAATTAGTATGAATATGAACAAGAATTTCTCCTACACGCATATTTACTCACTAACCCCATTTTAATTCTCATCATTTCAGTGTATACCATTTGTGCATAACCAGCATATATGCAGCAATATTTCTAAAGCCATCTGCAGATGTAGACTACAAGTAAAGAAAATCTGCAGCTTAGCTAATTTGCACTTATACATAAAGCACTATGATCAACTTCAAAACTTAGCCTGCCAAATATCAGCTTAATAGGAGTTGTGTTTCCTTTAAATAACTAGTAGCACTGTCAAAGAATCCAAAAATAGCAGAAAAATAAAGGAAAAAACTCAGATGGGACAAATGAAAACCAAGTAGCAAGAAAATAGAAATAACATCTAATATTGCTGATAACTACAGGATATAATCATTAGAAATTTTTGAGTGGAATGAGTAGAGCGATTCAGCTATATTCTTATTTACAGAACAATTACTTTTAATATGACAAAGATACGTTGAAAGTGAAAGTATATAAGAAAAAAATACCGTGGAAATTCCTTGGACACTGTTTTCCCAGCAAACACATTAACTGAAACATATGACACAGCAAATTCTCTTTGTGAGAAATTCAGAAATTAATTACGAGTTTCCTGAACTCTGGGAAAGGAATATCAGCTATGTTGGACATGAAAGTAAAATCAAGACGCTTGATTATCACAGTTCCTACTCCAACACAGTGCCATAAGATCAAGAGGAAATAGCCCAACTCTAGGCTTGTCCATGGACTGGCAAATGGGAGGGCCATATATCCAAACCCTTTACTTTCCAGAGGTTTCCTAAAAGAATAACTCTTTTTCTGCTATGTCAAAGAACTAAAGAGATCTGTCATAGTCTAGGTACTCAGGATTTGTGAGAACAAAGATGGAGGTTTGATCCAGCTTGGAAGTAGTTGACACAGCCCTTCCTACCAGGTCAGTGCATGATAAATTTAAAAAAAAAAAAAAAGAAAAAGAAAAGCTTGAGAACCTTGCTTCTTTTGAGAGGGGGATAATAGGAAAGAGTATCCAAAGGCACACTTGTCTGGAGATTGCTAGAGGAATTTTTGGCATCTTCCATGGAGTTAGCATGTCAGGAAAGTATCACTAAAAAAATGCAGTTTAGCTGGACAAATGATTTGAGATCTCCACATCCCTGTGCCGCTGCCCCCACCAGCAGAACCGCCATACCAGATCTATAGATGACAATTTTGCCTGTATATGGCAACTTTATATAAACTGGAAGAGATAGCTATTTGTTACTGATATAGGGAAAGAAACTCCCAGCCTACTAGATGTCCGGTACAAGTTTGTGTTCCCTAAAATCGAAAAATGAATTTTAGAAATAACGGAGGTTAAGAACAAAATATATTTATTGAGAGAAAGAAAGTTTCTGTCTGAGAGAGAGGCAGAAGGGGTTCTGAGTGGGCTGCCAAGGACCCTGTCTTTTCTTGGGATTTTATAGAGCAAAACCCCAAGGTAAGGCGGGTCCAAGGTGGGAAAAAAAAAGGGAACTCGCAAAGTGGGCATGTGGTCAACCAATAAGATTAATTGCTCAGGTAAAACTGATTAAATCAGGGACAAATGGAGAAACGAGTCAGGTAGCAAGCCAGCATGCATGCAGAGCAGTGGCTGTTCTAGTAGGAGGTTGGGTTATGGACTCCTGGCTTCCTCAGGGTGATACAGACCTATTCAGCACATCAATCCCTGATGCTTATCTTTACAAAGTATGTGGGTGCATTTGTTTTATCTTTTGTCTTCAGGTCTGGCCCACAACAGAGGTGTCTGTCTTCCCCACAGTTGCAAGGTATCTGGTCTGCTCCTCCTTTGAGCACCTTGTCCTGTCTGACTGCCTATAATATTTCTATCTAATTCAGCTGCCTGTAACATTATTAGTGCAGACATGGTATCATGATGAATCAAAGATAATGGGAAACAATAAATGTATCTACCCAAATGAAGAACACACATTTCCCAAAATTCATGCTGTCAAAATGCAATATATGATTTAATTGATACAGAGTTCAAATAACAATCTTAAAGTTGCTCAACTAAACAATAAAGGAACAAGGTGAAAATTATAACAAAAGAATTAATTTTTTTAAATTATAAAATAGATATTGGGGCTGAGAAACTGACCAGCCCACCTGAATTCTAGTTTCATCAATTGCTATCAATGTACTACTTGGAATATTTATAAGTGGGACTTACATTTCTTTGTATACTGATTTTTGAATGGAGACTAAAAGAAATTGGAATAGTGAAAGAAGTTGAATAAAAAGCTTGATTAGTTTCCTTCACATTCTATTCATTGTTTCAATGTGCACTGCATTGCTACTGAGTTAAGTGAAACTCTAATAGCTTGGATTTAACA
>RJWT010052538.1:0-10554 GCA_004365215.1 Cuniculus paca | reverse complement strand
CATCAACCGTCATCCCGTCAACTCTCCTGACCCCCCAATAAGGCGCCCCTCCTCAGCAGGAAGTAGCCAAAGAGACAAATTCTTCACCCATTTCCTATAACACAAAGACGGGAATGAAAAGTTTCTGTCCTAATAGATTCTGCTGGACATTACAGCAGCGGTGTAGCCGGACCACCAGCCCCTCCCTCCCTGATTACAGGTTCCTCCTAATTACCAGAATTCCCAAGTCACCAGTGCCCACCCCCAAGTGCCATCCCCTCTCATTTGGAATACTTTAAAGCCCAGCGGAGACTGCATCTCATGGGGAAAATTGCCAAGCCACCTAGGCAGAACGTGTTTCCCTCCATGTCCTCAACCTCTCCCCCAATAAATCCTTCCCTTGGATAAATCCTGCTTTTCCACAGCGCGGAGTACTCTAACTTCTGTTTCTCTGCGCCACTCTTAAAATAACCTAACATTAAGTAAATTAACTTGTATTCACTTGAATAAATCTTGCAAACATAATTTTGAGTGAAGAAAGTAACTACAAAGTGATGCAATATTATTTATGCAAATTTTATGAATAAAAATAACAGGATGGATCATTATAAACCCACATAAAGTTAGAGCAGAAAACAGGAAAAGGAAAGATACACATTCATTTCAGAATAGTGGCTAGTTATATTAGAGGAATGGAAGTAAAAAGGTTGGAATCAGAAAAGGAAAAAAAGAGCCCTCAACTGCTCTGAAACTTTTTTTCCTTAACAATAAAAAGAAAAAAAGATATGTGTAGTCAAAACTGTTAATTCTGAATGGTGAATGCATTGTAGTTTAATGTGTTGTTTTCTGAACTTTATGTTTGAATGTTTTTTACTTGAAATAAATTAAATACACAAAATAAAGAATAAAGCAACCAGGTCAAGTATGGCATACATGAAGTTCAGCCTTAGCATTTGCAACCTTAACTGATTCACCCTTTCAGGTAATGAAGTGTTCAAGAACTTTACAACCTCTGCACTATGAGATAAATAGCAGAAAACTCTGGCTGAGGGAACAGGATATTTGAATTCTAATACCAGGTTTTTTAGCAGTTGTGGACTTTGGCTAAGAAACTGAGTCACTCTGAGACTAATTGTCTTGTCCTGGCAGGTTTCAAGTAGTTACAGTATGGTTATGAAATTGCAAACAGTAGGAAACAATCTGAGTGACTCCCCTTGAATGCAGAACAACTGCTGCAATATTAGTTAAATTGAGTCTTATTTCCATCTGTACTGATATGTACAGAGCGGGCCACGCTATTCCCTTCTCCCTTCAATTGGCTCTAAGTTATGCAAATAAGGCTAGCCAAGGTACTGGTATGTAATCTTGGAGGCCAACCTGACAGTTTCCTGTTTCCTCACATAGTGCTCTCTGTAAAAGATTAAAACACCGCAGGATGCCAGAGCCATTCAGCTACAGGAATGTCAGCTGGGTATGAGCCTCAAGGTAAGAGGCTATGACAACCCAGGGTGAAAAAGTTTACATATCAGAAACTGAAGCAACAGCCTCCTAAATTCATTCATATGCTATCCTAGTCAAGTTATGCAGACTAGTCTTTTGGCATATCTCCTTGCATATTACAAAGATGCTTTTCTCCTCACCTGGATAACCAGCTCAGGTCACTCACATAGTTCCTGCCATCCTCACTGTCACTCATCCTCAAGCCACTTCCTTCTTCACAAGATAATAAATTCTGGGAGAAGCCTTGGATCCAGGCCTTTGTCTGTACATCCTTACTTAGATCAGGCTTAGGGCCCCTTGGCTGCCATTGACTTTGAATGTCTTGGTGTCTTTACTCTCGCTGTGGGGTTGCATTGGAGGTGGTAGATTGGAATTAACTTGCCAGGATTCCAATAACATTTCAATGGGATTGCAAATATAACTTTTTGAATTGTGTGGAAGATTAAAAAATGGATTACAATACTTAGATTACAATACCAAACAGTAGATAGTATCTATTTGTAACATTTATCAAACAATAGCTGATATTTGTTGAGTGCCTGTTAGCTCCAGGTATGAATCCAGATGGGTTAATCCATCAAATTCTCATTTAAAAAATACTAAATCCTTTGAGTTATTATTAGCCTCATTTTATAGATGAGGAAACCAAGGCACAGGAATTAAATAATCTATTGAAGTTTATTCTGCTGGTAAGTAGGATGAAGTAGGCTAACTACATGCCCATGGAGCAAGGACCCTGAAAATAATATGTCTTTGTGAGATACGTGGTTTGCAAATATTTTCTCCCACTCTGAGTCTTGTATTTGAATTCTCTCAACAGTAGGGCAATAGTTTTTATTTTTGGTGAATTTAGATTTATAAAATTTACCTTTCATTTACTACACTTTGGATGTTAAATCCAAGAACTGCCTGCCTACCTTAACATACTGAAGATTTACTTCTGTTTTTATTCCAAAATTTTTATGTTTTACATTTAAGTGCATGATTGATATTGAGGTAATTTTTGTGTCATGTGTTAGACTTATGTTGAATGTGCTTTCTTTGTTGTCTTTTTTCTTCTTTACTTTCTCCTTTTCGTCCCTCTTCACCCTTTCTTCCTCTGCGCCTCTCTCCCCACCTTGTTGCTCCCGGCTACACTTGTTGAAGAGATTACCTTTTATCCACTGAGTTACATTTACCCTTTTATCAAAATCAGTCGGGTATATTTGCGTGTGTCTTTTTCTGAGTTCTTTGTTCCTTTCTATTGTTTACCACTTAGCCAAGACCAAATAGCCTTGACTTCTGTAGCTATGTAATGAATCTTGAAATTTGGTACACAAATTCCTTCTGCTTTATTCTTTTCTCAAACTTGCTTTAACTCTCCTAACTTTTTTGCATTTGTATACAAATTTCAGATAATCTTGTATTTTCTACCCACACACACATGCACGCGTGCACACACATGCACTCACACACAATTTTGCTGGGACTTTGATAGAAATTGTGGTCTCTACCCTATACCAACCCACCTTTTTAAAGAAATTTCATTAAACCTGTTGACAAATTTGGGGAGCATTGTGTGTTTACTCTTTCGAGGTGAAGCTCTGTGTTTAACACCTTCATGTGAGGAAACACTGAGGTCCCTACACATAGCCACAGGCTTGTCTCTCCTTGTCTTTCCAGTATCTAAGTAGCCAGAGATAATTGTATTAGTATTGTTTATCTTAAAGACCATGTCCCCAAAAGGATAAATTATTACAATTTGAGTTAAAAATGCATAAATATGTCACCTTCACTGTCACAGCATTCTAGGATGGAAGGGTCCTCTCGAATCACTGCAGTCAAAGCATTGACATCCCCATTAGATGCAGCCTGATAAACCATGGTCAGGTCAACGTCCTCAGATGAGTCACCTTTATGAATCAAGGAGATGCACTGTTAGTTTACCGAGTGAATTCACTCAAAGAATAACAACAACCACTCTTTATCCACACCAGTGATTCATTAAACTTTTCTGGTGAATCAGGCAGAAGGCTGTGTCATCCCAATCACAAGCTCCTTCACTGCTTCTGCACAAAGGTGGGCCACTGTGGGCAAATGAGACACCACTGTATGCGGAACAGGAGTCTGAGGAGTTAGATGTCCTTTGATATGTTATGATTCTCTTTCTAGGCCTTCATATTTCTCAAAATCAGTGAGATCAAAGAGAGAAGTAAAGCCCTCATCTTGGTTCTGGGTTTCCCTTTTTCATCTGAAGCTTGTTATTTATCTGAAGCTTGTTTATCTTTTCAAGGACTCAGTTTACCCACCTTTGAGAGAGGCCTTGTGCTCCTCTTTCTCTGTCCTCCAGATGAATTCAGAACCCTTTCATGACCTGCTGTCCTCTGTTTATCCAACTTTTCCTAGGCATGACCCCTCCACCTCTGACCTCCAAGCATAGTCATTGTTGGGAGAAACAATGTTTGTATAGAAAAATTTTTAAAAGATGTATTTTTCTGCTGACCTTATGCCAGAGCTCTTCAGCTCTAATTGATCTTTAGTTGGCAGGAATGCTAATCCTTTGATTTGTTTTCTCTGTCACCGTATTTCTGAGACACCATTAATGATTTTTAACTAGTTAACCCGTACCAGGAGGAACTTCTTATTGCAAATGATTTGCTTACATAGCTACACTGTTTTGTAATGTGAGTGGTTGCTCCCTAATTTGTTTGGAGTGGCCAGATAACCTGGGTACAAGTCCTGTCTTTACTGACCAGCTGGGTGACTGTGGGCCAGTTTCTCTCTCTGTGCATTAATTTCCTTGCCTTTGAGATGGAGATGATGATAATGACAATGATGATGATAACAACTGCCTATGATAATGAGGTTGTTGTGAGAAAAGAAATGAATTAGTATGTAATTGTATATGCTTTTAAAACAGAGTTTAGCACACAGTAAACACTGTATATATTTTGCTACTCCTACTGATCCTTCTTGAAAAATCTTTTTGACTTACCTAAACAATACTAGAAATCTGGAACATGTGTAGAAAAAGGTCTTCTGTTGATAATGGCTAATACAGAACCTGTACATTGCACAGGACATTAGCTTTCTATCAGAAATCATCCTAGGAATTAGATATTGTGTTAAGACAGCCCACAATACCTTTGGGTACAAGAAATAGGGTCCAGATTTAAGGACAAAGATAGGCTCGATATATAGTTATATGTGCACATCCAAAGGTCCTGGTGTTGTTACCTTGAAAGGTAAGTTGTGGTGGGTCAAGGAAATGCCAAAGGTGACAACAAAATGAGTTTTTTAATCTCTGTATTATTGTGATGTGCTTATATAACATATATGAACTACATTTATAAGCTTTTCATGACCAAATGCATTAAAATATGTGACTCACAGCCATCACACTGTGGAGTTGTGTTGCCTGATAGAATGAGGAACCTCAACGTACCTTACCAGAAGGATTCAAATAAGATCACATTTAATAAGAATAAGCAGAAGATAAGATATCTCAGTCCATGAAATACCCAGTTGAACTAACTGAAAAATGTTAATACAAAACAACTTTGTGATGCCCAACCTCCCCTCTCTCTCTCTGATGTTAACCTTAAGCTAGTTATTTGGGTGACCACCTCTGCTCCATTTTCAGCCCATAATCTGATTCAGTGGAGTTGACTATATCATGGTCAGGGGGTGGAGCCTGTGACCTAGAACAGAGCTACTCAGCCTTTGCATTATCCTCCCTGCAGAGGGTGATTCAGGATGTACCCCGACTGTAGAGTCCGTTGACTGGAATTGTTGGGGTTAGGACTACCACTTTGTTGCACCACTCATGAACCTGGGAGCCTGGTGACACCGCATGTGTGGAGGGCCTGTCTAAGAAGAAAGACCAAGCAAGGAGCGGAGCAGAGCTAAGTTAAGAGAAAGAAACTGCTGAGGCTTGCGACATCATCTAAACTTTGATCAAGCTCTATCTATCTATCTATCTATCTATCTATCTATCTATCTATCTCTTGCCTGCACCATCTCTAGGACATTTATATGTGCCAAGAAATTCCCTTTTTGCTTAAGCAAGTTTGCATGATCATATATGTATGTTTTGGTTTTCTTTTCAGTCACTGAAAAGAAATAATAAATGGTTTTAACAGTGGCACAGAAAAGAATTTAGGGTTTTAGATAGCTCTAAAGAATCAACGATGTTTTAATAAACTAGTAGGAACTCTCACTGAATTATTGATAGTCTAGTAATCATATTGAGAGAAATGATAGGTCCTTTGAATTCTTAATTAGTCAATCTATTTGAGGTCTATGGGCTGTGGATTCAATGGAGCTAAAGGTAGATGGAGAACATTCAGAGAAGAGTATGAATGGATTTTTCTCATGTCATGTGAGAAATAGTTGAGGGAAATAGATGTGTTTACTCTGGAGAGTACTCAGTAGGTCATGATGGTAGCCTTTAGATAAATGAAGAGTTTTAAAAATAAAAAAAAAAACTAAGGTAAAATACACAAAACATGAAATTTACCATTTTAACCATTAAGTACATAGTTCAGTGGTATTTTGTACATTTACATTATTGGACAACCATCACCACCAGCTCTAGAACTCTTTTTATTTTCAAAAACTTGTAACCATTCTTTCTAGCACCAAATCCAATTTTTATATATCATATATATGTGGAATCAACAGTTGTCTTTTTTTGACTAGCGTATTTCATTTAGCAGAATGTCCACAGATTTTCCATGTTGTAGTATGTATCAGATTTTCCTTCCTTTTTATTGCTGAATAATATTCTGTTGTCTGTATATATCATATTTTGCTAATCTTTTCATGTATTGAGGGATATTTGTGTTGTTTTCACCTTTTAACTTTTGTGAATGATGCAGTCATGGAAATGGTTATACAAATCTTTTTGAGATGTTATTTTCAATTGTGGGGGAGGTATATTCTCAGAAGTGGAATTGCTCAATTAGGAGAGAATTCTATATTGTTTTTAGGATCCACCACACTGTTTTTCATGGTAGCTGTACTATTTTATATTCCCATCAACATGAAAGAATGAAAGTTCCAATTTCTCCACATCCTCACCAACACTTACTTATTGTGCGTGTCAGGGTCTTGTTTTTCAACAGTAGCCATCCTAATGAGTGTGAACTGGCAACTAATTGTGGTTTTGAATTGCATTTCTCTAATGATTAATGATGTTAATCAATCGTTAATCATTAGAGAAATGCTTTCCCTGTATGTATCTTTGGAGGAATGTTCAATTCTTTGCCCACTTTTCAATAGGATTTTTGTTGTTTTTGTTGAGTTATAGTGCTTTATATATTTTGGATATTAATTCTTTATCAGATACCTGATTGCAAATATTTTCTCTCACTTCTGTGGCCTTGATTGCTTCTTTTTGATGCACAGGAGTTAATAAGTCTTTAAATAATCTATTTTCTCTCTTTCTTTTGTTGTTCACGGCTTTAGCATCATATTTAGGGAGTCGCAGTCAAATCTAATGTCATGAAGGTTTCCCTATGCCTTTGTCTAAGAATTTTATAGGTTTACATCCTATGCTTGGATCTTTGATCCATTTTTAGTTAATTTAAAAATGTGGTATAAGGTAAGAGTCCAGTTGCATTCTTTGCTATATGACTCTAGTTGCTTAAACACTATAAGATGAAAAAAAAATCATTCTTTCCCACACAATGGTCTTGACTTTGTTGGAAATTAGTTAACCATAGGTGTTAACTGTGAGTTCTATTCCATTTACTTATACCTTATGTCTATCTTTATGCCAGTACCACATTTTTTAATTACTGTAGCTTTGTAGAAAGCTTTGAAATCAGTGAGACCTTCCCACTTTGTTTTTCTTTTATGAAATTGTTTTGGCTATTTGAGTCTGTTGAGATACATATGTAGGTTAGGATGAATTTTTTTTTATTTCTATAGAAACATTGGGATCTTGGTAGAGATTATATTGAATCTACAAACTGCTTTGGGTGGTAGTGACATCTTAACAATATTAATTCTTCTAATTCGGGATTTGGGATACACAGACTTTCATTTATTGGTATCTTTAATTTCTTTTCTCTCTCTCTCTTTTTTTTTTTTTTTGCAATTTAACAGTTTTGTATGTACATCATTGTCTCCTTGGCTAAGTTTATTTCTAAGTATTTTATTATTTTTGAAGTTGTATTTAGGATTGATTTTCAAAGGGCTTTTCAGCAGACATTTTGTGGTTAAATTTTTCTGTGAAACCTCGGCAGTTAGAAATAGCAATGTATAAGAGTGACAGACAGAAAGGTATGTTGTTAGAGCTTTGTGAATGTTCTGGGTCACCACAGGAGGTAATGATCTTTCTGTTAGTGAAGATGGCCACTCTTGTCTAGAAGATCACCACAGAAACATGTTTAGAAGGAATTCAGAAACAAAGACAGGTATGGGAGGAGGGAAGGTCTGGGAGGCAGAACAGAATGGACTTCACAGATCCTACTGGCCCTGAGATATGCTACCAAACCAGATTGATTAATAAAGAGGAAATGCAGAAGTTTCTCTAGAAATAGCCAATCTAAACTGTGGTCAATGCAAATAATTCCATCTAACCTTGGAGACATTACAAAGAATTTCTGTAGAAATATACAGGGTGATGTAGAAATAACAAGTACAAAACAAGACTGACTTATGGAATCTAAAATGGGGGCAGGAAAGTATTTTTTGTGACCTGAAGTTCACAGAGCCAGTATACCTGAAAGGTCTATATAAACAAACAACACTTAAATTCTGTCTTCTCTCCTATAACTAGCTGTCTAGACATCTAGCCATTGCGTATTCACCATATGTTTACCTTTCTTCTATAGAGCATGTTTTGAATGACTGACTTCTCTGACAAAAGCTACACAGATAAACTTACAGAGAGAGAGAGAGGGGAGACAGAGAGAGAGAGAGAGAGAAGAAAAAGACAGAAAGAAATTGGAAGAAAGAAGCATGTAGACTCAATAAGATACAGAATCCCTGATAAATATGGGGGAAAGGTTCTGAAGTCCATAATGCTTTTATTCTTTGATTTGATTGGTTTAAGTCTCTTTTCTACTATTTAATTGTAATATGTGAGAAGATAGGAACAGCTTTGTTGAAGAAAACAGATATTAAGGTAGCCATTGTTGATTTCTTGTTGTCTGATTTGAAGGCCTATAATGCTTTCGCTCTTTTGTTTTATCTGGTTTTATATCATTTTGTTTTGTTTGAGTTTATTGTGTGTGAATGTATGAACAACCATTTTGAAGAAAGCAAGAGACACTAGGGTAGCCATTGTTAATATCCTGTTGTTATGTTTTGAAGACCTGTATTGCTTGCAGTGTTGTGTTCTGAAATGCTATGTTGTGTTTGACTCTATTCTGTTTTGTTTTGTTTTATTCTCTTTAAAATAAAAAAAAGAAGCATGTAAAAAGTTCTAGATTATTTTCTGTGAAAAGTTATAAATGCATATATCTATATATGAAATACACATATATACATATACATACATATACACATATAAGAAACATGTAAAAGATTGGAAGAACATACATCAAAAACCCAGGTGTGGTAGTACATGCCTACAATCCCAGCTACTCAAGAGGGACAGGAAGATGACAAATTCAATGCCAGTGACTAAGTGGGACCCTGTTGCAAAATAAGAAATAACAAGGGCTGGGATGTAGCTCACGGGCAGAGAGTGCTTGCCTTACATATGTGAGGTCTTGAGTTCAATTTCCAGTACTGAAAAAAAAAAAGTAAATAGAGATAATCTCTTGGTTGTTTTTTTTCCCAAAATTTCTATATTTTCCAAATTGCCTACTATGAATTTGTATTTACATACTTTAAATGGTCATTTTTTTTTAATCTCAAAATTAGGACAGACATTCTTGAAATCATCTCTTTTCCTTGATTTTGACAGTTTTTCCAGAAACTAGTTTCTTGATATGTCATAAATTATCTACATAACCCCTAGGGCCTCGTGTTAGTTAATGGAATTCAAGATGTAGGAGAGGTTATTAGAAATATTTGGGGTCCTCAGAGCTTCTATACCAATGTGGGCTCATTTTCTAGAGCTTCATATTGTGCCTCTGCCCTGGGTTCCTTTGGGAAAGCCCTTGACTGTCTTGATTACTTGGCCCACTTGGTTGAAATTACCTAAAGGTTAACTTGACCTTGTTCTGCTTTAGCTGTGACTGATTTATGGAATGGCCAGGTCAGTGTCAGGACAGACAGGCTACTGCAGTTTCAAGAGTGCAAACTAGGTGTTTGAGAGAGTTTCTATGGTTTATTGTATTCTGAGGATCCTTGCCTGAGTGAGCCCTCCCTAGAGTGACCCATGATGTCGGGTCTGTGAGCACCTGTAGAGGACCCTGAAGATCTGTTTTGGATTGTTCCTTGCAATGGAAGAGAGTCCTTCTGAAGAGCTTAACTTTCCTTCAGTGATTTTTTTCGGTACCCACCAGAGATTAACAAGAGTGTGGGTACAAAGGTGGCAGAGTTCCTGTCCCCGAGAATCACACAACATACCCCAGTGAGAAGCCAAATTTTTAATCTGTAATTGAACATCTAGCAATATTACAGCAGGGCAGGGGGAATCATTTAATTGAATAGGTTACTGGGCATTCTAATGTAAATCCTTGTTTCTCCCTGCAGAATTATCCTGGATGCTGGGGGATGGCAGATAAATTACGTTCTTGGGACCACCCAGAATGACCTATTCCCAAGAGGGCAAAGCCTTTTTTACCTTTGGGGTAGGTGCTAGGCTTTCACCATACTCTCAGTGACTCCATGTCACAGACAACATTGCCACCCACTGGTGATAAAGAGTCTCTGGCCGTTGACCTCAGCCTTGAGTGGGGATGGGGCTGTTCTGCTGAGTAGAATTAAGAGCCAGTCTGGAGTGAAGTAATGCAAGTCCTGAAAGAAAACAACTTCCAACCCAGACTCATGTACCCTGCAAAACTTTCCTTCAAAATTAATGGAGAAACAAGATACTTCCATGACAAAGAACAACTCAAGGAATTCATGACCACCAAACCAACCCTACAAAGATTACTAAAGGACATTTTAGAGAGAGAGAAAAAGGACCACGGT
>RJWT010052537.1:0-10550 GCA_004365215.1 Cuniculus paca | reverse complement strand
CATTGTCAATCATGTAATGAATTCTCAAAGAGGCAGAAACAGATGGTGTCATTAGCACAAAATTAAGATATAACAATCTCAAATAAGAAAGACTCCTTGAAGGAGGTAAAATCTGAACTATTTTTGAATAACTAACAGTTATTCAGTTGAAAATATAGAATCCAAAATAGCAAGTAGAACCAAAAAAGAATACAAAAATATGAACACTGTATACAGATATAAATACATTTGGAATTAATAGCAGAAAGGTGAATAGTGGCTTAGAACTGCTAGGAGCAACCATGTCCAGAGAATATCCATGAAAATGAGGACTTCACAAAGGCTAGAAAAGCTAGGAGGTGGAGAGAGCACAATCTCTATCAGTCCTATTAACCAGCTGTGCCTGAATCTAGCATTCTTTATTTTTGAGTCTCTTTATTCTTTGCATCTATAAATTTCCTTTTTTGCTTAAGCCAGAGAGAGGCAGGTAGCACTTGCAAACTAGAACATTTCCTAATGAAAATTATTTTTCTTCTTGCATTTATTTTAAAGAATGTTTAGAGATTTATGTCTTATTCTTATGGATAGCCTTCATACCAATTACAATAGTACCTTACACATCTTAAACATATACCTCAGGATGCACACATACCTATGCATACATCATCTAGACCTACTATAGGAAATGGCCAAAACACCTATCATTACAGCTAAGGAATGAATAACTCAAAGGAAAAAGGAAGTAAAAAGCTCCAAGGATATATGATAATGGAAAAGTCCTATGAATATCTGAACCAGGCACATGGTTAGTGTGGACTGCTCAATGATAAAGAGCTTTTAAAAATTTAACAAAATTGTGGCCATTTATACTATAGTTCTCATTTCTAAAGCTAAGTACACAGTTGCAGATATTTTTGCTTTCTGATGTATCTTTTATGGAATTTTCAAAATGATAGTCTAATTGACAATGCATAAGTTTACTGCTGTGTGGGTTAA
The DNA here is from genome assembly GCA_004365215.1 of Cuniculus paca. Taxonomy (NCBI): domain Eukaryota; kingdom Metazoa; phylum Chordata; class Mammalia; order Rodentia; family Cuniculidae; genus Cuniculus; species Cuniculus paca. The sequence goes on along the minus strand of RJWT010052537.1, from coordinate 9,575 downwards.
AAAATGTGAGAATAATTTCAACAATCTTTCTTTCCAGTGAACTATGTGATGAAGTATTCATGTGGATTGAGAATAAGAACAATAAACTTTGAGTCTTAATAAATGAATGAAAGATTTTCTATTCAATTGATATAACTATGGCTCACCAGGAAACTTCAATATATTCATGCAATTTTTAGAAGATTATTGTGTAACAGGAAGTTTTCGATTATCCAAGTCTCATTTTAAAATTAATAAATAAATTGGTGCAATTAATTTATACTAATTTGAATTAAATTTCATATTAGTGTAAACTCTGTCTTTTTAGCACAGAGACAATTGCATAATGGAAATAGTACAGCCCTAAAACAGGTTAAAATATTCTTTCTCTTGCTGTGTTGAAATACCAAGTCACTTGAATAAACTGTTCATTTGACATATCCCCCTTTAAATTAACTAAAATCAAATGATATAAAATTTATAATTTTGAGGGAAGATGACAGCAGAAGCAGATATGTACTTTCCTGTCTTCTAATTTTCATAAAAATACTCAATAAAACAACAGTCATCCTTGTTTCATTACTGGCACTTCTCACAGTGTTAGGAATATATTCATTTACTTATATTAGCTTAATGCAACCAGAAATGATAATTCCATAATTTTTATTTTAGGAAAGTCAATCTCAAATAAACTAACAATTTGCCTAAAATAATACAGTTTATACCCAATTTATTTATCTCTAGAACCTAGTTTTTAATGTTACTTTGTCGTTTCAGGGCCTACATTGGAAATGAGGAATATGGCATTCACACATAAATTCATTATATGTACTTCAGAAAAACTTTGATGTAAGACAGGAAAAATCATTTTAACTTTCACTAAATTGCTAATAACCCATATCACTGAGTGATAAGGGAAAACCCTAGAGCCCTCAGAAAGTGGAAAATGAACACAGAAGAGACAATTCTTGCCCTAGTTACTACATCCAGCAGAAACTGACAGAATAATAAACAAAAAAACACTCCATTTCTGGATATTTTTTCAAGGGGCAAAACACATGACTTTTATCTACCTGCCCACCTAAATGCTTTTTAATACCAGTAAGAATATACTAAGGATCTGTATTTTTATTTAAATTATTTAAAAACCAACTTATTCACACAACTCTGTCTTGAAAAAAAAACATTAATTACATTTTCAATTGTATTAGTCAACTACTGGCATAATAATGCTATATAACAAAGAAATTCATCTCTTATTCCATTCATATATTTGGTAGTTGCTTGTGGGTATGCTGTTTGACTGGGGCAAATGCTTCATATATCTCATTCTGTGGCCAAGGTTAAAGGCACAGAAACTATCTGAGCATATTCTTTTCACAGGCAATCATGTGCCAGCAGGTTGCAAGCAGAAACACATGACACTTCTTAAAATTAAAGCTCAGACTTTACATGCTGTTAATTCTACTTACATTCTATTAGCCAAAACGTTACATAACTAAACTTAAAAGCAAATCCATGGAACAGAAATGTATATTAGTACCACAGTTGAAGGAGGGTGGAGTAAAAATAATGACCAAAGACCTAAACCAGTAATCCAATAACTCAACCAATAATCCAGTGATTAAAAAATAAATTAATCACAATCTTCTTTGTTGGTTTCATATCTGTTAATCTCCCACCTAGAACCTCTCTAAGCTATCTGTTTGATAAATTCTAATTTTTCTCCTTCAAGATTATACTTGAATGTCACATCTGCAAATATTTTCCTAATCCACTCCAAACATCTGTGTGTAAATTGATGATGTGCTAATGCTATTAAAGGAGACACACACACGTTTAATTTGAAACAATTTTCCTTAATCTTTCTTTCCTTCATGTCTCTTCTCCTTTCTTTCCTTCTTTGATAACCCTGTGGCAGACACTGAGATTACTCATTCACATTTCTGGGCACTAACACTATGGGTACATTATAGATTTACAATTAATTCTGTGGTTGCAAGTTAGGCATGGCCAGACGACTTGTTCTGGGGAAAACTTTGGAACAACCAATTTGTTTTGCTCTTTATGTTTTCCTCTGATCATTTTTTTTTTGTCTTTAAAGCTAATCTTCCTTGCCTGGCTCAATGAAACATTAATTCTAGTTTATAATCTAGATCTTCTATAATTTCTTTTATTCTAGTACAGCAAGTGAAAGTCAATTTATATCTTTAAATTAAATTTGTTATGATTTTGTCTTTTAGTCATAGAAATATGATGATTAAATTTAGTGACATTCAGATGTAAATTTCCTAAATTAAATCAGTGTGTCATGCATTATCACGTGTATCATGCATTATCAAAGAGGACAGAGTAAACACCTTACAATAATTTGGTTTTGAACCTAGTTTTTTCTGCTATGTATTTAGAATTTCACTAGAGTAGAATATTTGAAAGTAGAAATATTCTATGTCTGTGCCAATACAATAGCCACTAGCTACATGTGACTACTGAGCACTTAAAATATGAATAGTATGACTGAGGATCTGAATATTTCTTTAATTTTAATTAATTTTTATTTATATTTAACTAAATGTGGACAAACTGTTGTTCAATTGGTTTCATTTCACTAATGTGATATGGATTATTGTAAAGATAACATAGTACAAGTAGTACAAAACACCATAGTTCATATTAAAAATTTATTAAGAGGCTAGATTTTACATTGAGAGGTTTTATAATAAATAAATAAATCTACCCTCAATTAATCATGTATGGTTTATTCATACCATATTAGTTAAATTAAGCTTAGGTATCTGACAGGGATTTTATCATGTCATTTAGTTTTACTATGTACAGTGATATATAAAATACCTTTTGTTCTTTTAGTATTATCACAGAAAGCAACTACAATAAAAATGTGATTAAATGTCTCCATTTCACTCTCCGGCATATAGTAAACACTCATAAAAATTCTGTTGTTGTAACTGACATTTTTTAATTATTACAAAAGTTTTTGTTTGTTTGTTTGCTCGTTTGTTTGCTCGTTTGTTTGAGTTCCAGGAGCTCGTCTTTCACCTTTTGGCTACTGTGATTCAGTGAATTTTGTGAGACCACCAGCCAGAAGGCGACATACTTTTATAGCTGCAAAGACCCTATTCTGTCATAACTCAGTTCTGTTTCATTTGTACTAATAAAAATAAAAATATAAGGGAATAGAATGCTTCAAAAACAATGAAGTAGCTAATTACTGAGAAATTATTTCAGGTAGAGTTCTCAATAAGAAGTAGCAGTATTTTGCTTACTACAAAGATTTCAGAGCTACATTCTTCCTCAATCTATCAAGCACCTATTTTAGTTAAGATGTACCCAGTCTACTTTCCATATTTACTATGAAAACCATAAAACTCTATGCCCTATAAACTGATCAATGTTTCATCCACAAAGACCAATTTCCTCAAACAAAATTTCAGTTTCATTTCTGCCCTGTTTGGGATCAACTAGGTGAAGATGTGAAGATTCTCAGAGTCTTTCACAGTAAGATAAAATTATATATATAATATTAACTATTATATTATATATATTATATAAAATATATGTATATTATATACTATATTATATTATATATAATATATATTATATTAGATGGGTAATATATAATGAAAGAATCTTCCACAATAATAGTAAATATATATTCATAGTAAGATAATATTATATCCATAACTACATTAACAGAAATACAAAAAAAATTTTGCCAAATTTATTTTAAAAGATTTTGTTCTTAAATTCATCTCCATTTGTGTTTGCCTGTTTTATACCTGGAGACAAAGGCAAATTTTCATTTAAAATTTTTTTTTAATATGGAAGCTTTTATGGCAGAACCTAAAGAATGGCCACATTAATTAAACACAAACTCATATACAAACACGGTATGTATTATTTCATGCAGCCTTAGGTTTTAGCCTTTGTGTTGTCTACTGAACCCATATTTTCCTTTACTAGAAGCACACATACACACTCACTAAAACCATATTTATATTATGCTATAGAACAGTGCCCAGTGCATAATATGTGCTCAATACAAGTTAACTGAATAAATAAATGAACTGACCCAGAACTCCTAGTTAAAGTTGACTGGATAAAATACATACCCAAATCTGACCACTCAGTTGTAAAGATTGTAGTTTTACTCCCTGATATGGGAATCTTGTACTATGGCTAAAAGTTTTTGTTTCATTACTAAAGCAGCTGTTTGGTATGAAGCAAGGTCAGCTTAGGTGTAGGGAGTAAGAATGAAGATAAAAAGTGAGAGAATAGTTTCTATTTTTATTTTGATTAATACATGTTTGCAGTACATAATGTTTATATTCTTTTTGTGGAGTTGAAACACACACATAATACATCTTGATTCTCTTTTGCATCCCCTTTCTCTTCCCTCTGTTGATCCCTTTTCCATTTCAGAAAGATCTCTCTATTACTTCCTATTGTCTTTTGTTTTGTTCTTTATTTGTAATTTGAATCATTATAGGAAAATGGATACACCTTGAGACATAATGTTAAGTAAATCAGACACACAAGGGAAATATTGCATGGTTTCTCTTATATGAGAGAATTTCATGAACTATTTTTCTATTCCCACCCCCCTAAAAAATAAAAACTTTTCACTTTACTTTGTGCTAGCTCCTAGCGAACACACTTCTTGCAAACAAAGACCCATGGTAAAGATTTCATTTCAGCTATTTGGCAGCCCAAGCATTCCTAATAGTGTCGTACTCCCTTTGTTTTTTACAGAATATAACACTCATTCTTTACTGATTCCTCTTTTAGTGCTCTTCTCTCTCATTACTCCATGTCTTCTCCATACAATGCTGTGCAATTCATGCATTTTTTTAATGGTTTCACTCTAAATTATAGCATAAGTTGAAGATGCAATACATTCTGGATCATTTGCAATCATTAACCAGGTCTAATAAAAATGCACTAAGTGGGCCAAAGATTAACTTACTAAAATTCAGTCTTAACCAACTAAATGTCTTAACGCAGCTTCACAAAGTGAAGATAAGATTGGCCAGCTGTTCATGAAACCTCTTTCCTCTTCTTTTTGAGATCACAGATAGATTATATTTACCACTCTCCCTTTTGCATAAATGAAGTCATGAGATTGAAATATAAACAGTGGAATGCAAGTAAATCAGTGTCACTTGAAGGTTGATCTACATAAACATTCCATGTTGGCTTCTTTGATCTTTCCATTTAGTCTGACTGAGATGCAGACAACTACAGTAACCTTGGAAGTCACACACTTAAATTGAGAAGGTCACAAGATAGAAGAATCTGGATTTCTGCCTCTCTACTTGGAGGTCCTCTACCAGTCAGGATCCTATTCCTATTGTGTTAGGGTATTGAAATTCCTATTGTGTTAGTGTATTGAAATACTGAATTTGTTAACTATCATTCCCCTAGAATGTACACGGAAGGTATCAAATGCTTAGTTCTCTAAGTGGTGATACTAGAGAGGAAAATGTGATAATGCAGGAGAAAAACAGGGGTATAAACCTAGCAGAAATATTCAGGTGCCTTCTTGCATCATAATGTATGGAATACAGATGCTTCAGCATAAATATTAAGATCAGAAGATTGAGATAATTAGCACTTACAAAAGGAAAACAGGAAAGCTATGAGAATGCACCTGACAGTGAATAGTAGGAGAAATCCTCATTGCAGCTGCCATTGAATTGATTATCTGAAGGCAAAGCAATGTTATTTTGTGCAAACAATATATAATAGTCAGAGAACAGCAATTAGAATCATGGGTCCTTGCATAAGAGAATAGGGCCTGATGGTGTTTACTCAATTTTAAATTGCTGGGGTAGTGATAGAAAAAATAAGCCCTGAAAATCACTTTAGAAATTGCACTCTCAGCACATTAATGACAGACTAAGTCCAAGAAGCTGGGTAAAACTGAAGAGAGCTAAGGAAGAAAAATCTCACAGCTTGTGTTTATGGAGGTTCCCCCCTGACGGTTACCCCATCATCTATTTCCATAGTAACTCCAAGTTTCTTTGAGCTTTACAGATGGTATTCATTTAAGGTCAAAACACTTAGCAATATAATTTATTATGCATAGAGTGTGCCACTTCATAGGGCATTTTATATTAACTCAGCATTTATATAGGCATTTTAACCAGTTAATACATGATAATAATTTGTGAAGAATTCCTTGCCATAAAAGTGAAACAGTGGAAATGTATATTTAAATCAATTCGTTTTTTCTGCCATGTCAGTTTTTGAATCTCTTTGGAAGGATGGACACAGTACAAGTTAGTTTTTTGAAACGCCAGTCTATTTTTTGCTTCGAAGTTTTTCCTATGTTTACATTGGGAAAACAACAATGCAATGATAACAACCATCCTTCCTGAGATGACTTGATTTATTTCTTGTCCTTAAGCCAAATCTCAGGTACAGTTAGTTTGGTTATATGAAAATATGACTTAGAATAACTTACAAAAATACTTACCCCTTTTGGCATGATTATGGTGCTGCCCAATTTCAGAAGTGAATTTTATTAACTTTGCCAGGCTCAATCTGTGGTACATCCTATGGGGTGAAAATACTAAATCTTTGTTGCTACAACATCAGGTTTCCTATTTTTTTATGGTTGATAAAACTGAACTTAGAAAACTTAGTGGGAATTCATCCAGCACACCAGCAAATGGGCATTTTTAAACAAGCCTTTAGTAGGTATAATTAATTTAAATCTCATTAACATGTGAACAGCATTTAGTCAAATATGTAAATCTGCCCATAAGACAGAGACAGCAGGTAGAAATATTGCACCTCAGCCTTCTAAAAATGATCAGTCCCACAGAAATAGGAATGAGTATCTTGGATAATCAGGCGTCAAGCAGTGTAATTAAGTGGCTGGTTTCAATTCGCAATGTTACATCTCAGACTCTAGACATCAATAATATACACGGAGTGTACTCTTAGAATTACAACAAATTGAAAATGGGGGAATGTTCTTAAAGGGAAAAATCCAGACTGAAAAGTTAGAGAAGCCCTGATGGGAGCTACCTTTTGCTTCTAGAATATTTTCAGAGGTAGCATCAGAAAATTTTGTAAAAAATGTTCCAAGTAGGATGCGGTTAAGGAAGGAGAAAAACAGTACTGTGAAGTAGACTGAATGGTCTTAAAAATTCAATGTGGATTTCTTCTTTTATAATTTGAAGGGATTTAGCATTCTCCTCAAAATGTAATGCTTTGAGGCCATTTTCAGACTGTGTGGGGAGAGAACAAGGATTCACCAAGAAGCAAGCCCATCCTGTGAACCACTGCCACATGAGGGCTGCTGCTGGTGGGGGAACAGCCAGACCCCAGCCCCTTCCAGCATGTGGGCTGGAAACAAGAAGAACCAACCCCCACCCCCAACCCACCCCCATAAGCAACCAGCTGATCCAGAGAAACACAGGCTGCAATGACAGCAATTGAGGTGAAATGCAATTTGATGCTTGTGTTGTTTTGGTGTTTCAGTGACCTTGCAGGTCTAGGGACAGCGGTCTGATAGTCTACTCAGAGGATAATGATATGCATTGTGGCATCTAAGGGGGATCTCTTTCTGAAGATGGTAGCCATTGTTAATTCTCTATTATCTTATTTTGAAGTTCTGCATCATTTTCACTGTTTTGTTGGGCTGGGTTTTATTCTGTTTTGTTTTGTTTGATTTCGTTATATCTGATAGCATGAGCAGCTATTTCAAAGATAGCAAGATATGGTAGCCATTTTGGATTTTCCATTATCTGGTTTTGAAGTCCTTTATTGCATTCATTGTATTGTTTCTATTCTTTTCTGTTCTGTTTGATTTTTACCATGTCCAAAGGTATCTGCAGCTATTTTGAAGACAACAAAAGGCAACTGTTGTGCAGTCCTGTATCACTTATACTGGTTTGTTTTTATTGGTTTTATTCTGTTTTATTTTCCTTGATTTTATCTTCTTTAAAATACAGTAAAATATATAATGCTTTAAATTCATTGCATTTTAACAATCATTTCCTGAGAACTAACTCCAAGGTAGGTATGACTATCCTTGTTACACAAAGAGAGGATACAGAGCTCTTTCTTTTTATGTAAGAGCTAGTGAGTTATTCTTCTGTTCTCATAGATATGAAATATAAATAATAGATGACATACAAATAATATATGACAAAATATATAAATATTCCAGGGAATAGAATGGAAAGGGTTTCATAATCTTAAGATATACTATTTCAGTAAGGAAAATGTTTAAGAAATGGCTCTAAAATACCACAGATCTTGTAACAGTCATTGAAACAGTGGAAGATTTATTCCATGTGGAGGGATTACCATCAATAAAATTTTTTATTATTTCCTCTCTAGAACTTTTCCAATGCACATAGGTGTGCACCAGCAGATAGGTACTCTGTCCTGCTGCCCATAGCTGCAGTGGATGCTGAGCTAAGCTAAATAACAGACTCTTCTCAGACACTGGATTTTTAACTAAGAAACACAGATAAGCTAGGAATTGCTGGCAGGTGAGTCCATAGTAATAATCTAGGGGAATCTACAAAAATTTTTAGTACTGAGACTCTGGAGATTTGAATTGGTTCTCAAACTTTATGAGATTTTAAAAAAAATTTTGTTTCATGTTTTTTTAATATTTCCTTAAAAACTTACAAAAGCACTTTAATGCTTAAATTAGCTCTAATTTTTATCAAAAAGAACAATTGTATCTCAAATAGTAAATTTATCTTAATGTCAATTTTTAAAAGTAATTGTGGATCAGAAATACACAACATCTAATTTTGTTTTTTTTTATTTTGAAGAGAATAAAACAAATACAAAATAAAACAGAACGTTCAATCAAAACAAAGCAAAGAATGTGATACAAGACTTCAAAACAAAACAAAAATAAACCAACAATGATTATCATGTTGCCCCTTGCTATTTTCAAAATAACTTCCCATACCATCAGGAATAATAAAATCAAACACAACAGAACAGAATAAAACCAATCAAAAGAAAACAATGAAAGCAATACAGGACTTCAAAATAAGGAAGCTGAAATACTACAGTGGCTACTGTAATTTATCTTGTTATCTTCAAAGTAGCTGTTTATATCATCAGACATAATAAAAACAAACAAAACAAAATAGAATAGAATAGTCAATCAAAACAAAATGATGAACGTGATACAACACCTCATAACAAGATTAAAGGAAATCAATAATGGCTACCATAATGCCTCTTGTCACCTTCAAAATAACTGCTCATACCCTCAGGTATAATACAATCAAATAAAACAGAATAGAATAAAACCAATCAAAAGAAAACAATGAAAGCAATACAGGACTTCAAAATAAGGAAGTTGAAATACTACAGTGGCTACTGTAATTTAACTTGTTATCTTCAAAGTAGCTGTTTATATCATCAGACATAATAAAAACAAACAAAACAAAATTGAATAGTCAATCAAAACAAAATAATGAACGTGATACCAGACCTCATAACAAGATTAAAGGAAATCAATAATGGCTATGATAATGCCTCTTGTCCCCTTCAAAATAACTGTTCATGCCATCAGGTATAATACAATCAAATAA
>RJWT010052536.1:0-10545 GCA_004365215.1 Cuniculus paca | reverse complement strand
CTAAAGTGCGCTCAATGGTCTGAAGGTTACGCGGTCTTCCCACGAGCGCGTCTCGCACCGCACGATCACTTTCGCAGCTAATTCCTCGAAACCTTCCCTTAGGTGAGAGAGGGGAGCTGGAAAGATGGGCTTGCTTCATGCTGCTCATGGCCCCTCACTTGAGGGCTGTGTGACCCTGAAAGTGACTGACAGCCTCCGCGCCTCCATCGCCTCATCCGGAAGCTTCCAGTTACCAGAGGAACAAACGACAGCATGAGTACAAGTCTAGAGAGCTGCGTCCGCTCTGCGCCCGCGTGGGCACTCACATGAGGCCGGTCAGCAAAGGGCCACTGCCAAGAAACACAGTGTGGGTTCAGTCGCCGGGCGGTGGGAGCCCCTGGGCCCGCCAACAGCCAAGGTCCAGGCCGTGGGCCTCTCCAACCAGGCACACCCACACCTGCTGTCCATGCACCCAGGGTGCACACCAGGGCACTGCAGACACACAAACGCCCCATCCCAGCACAGGCCTGCTCCGCTCACAGCGTGCCCCCCACAACCTGAACCCTAACATCTCGCCAAGTTGTTTTCATGCAGAGCAAAGTCTACACTCTGCTTTATCTAGCAAACTCAAAGCCACAGGGGAAAAAGGTACCAAGAATACTCATACTCCCTGGGAACAGCGTGTCCCCACCTGAGCCCCATTCTGTATTCTCCGCACATCTGCACGACCTCATACAACCTACAAGAGTCACCCTGTGCAGCCAAAACCATGCCGAGGTGTTGCATGGCACCCAAACGGAACCTGTGCATCCCTGGTCACCCAGGGAGACAAACTGAGCTGGGACCTGCCCACTGCCAACTCCTGATGCACAGAATCCCCAGCCAGGACCAGCCAGAAAATGGACTTTCCCCTCTCCCGGGGCTCCCATGCCAAACTGGCTCCTGCTAACTTACTGTTTAAACAACTCACCTAGACCTGCACTCGCTCACAGAGCTGAGCCCTCCTCCAGGGCATTTTGGTCTCGTAAATAAGGCTGCTGGGTCACATTCAGGACGGGGGAGCAGGTGGGCCTCTCATGCAGCCACCCTGGGTGCCTTCGCTCACTATCCAGTGTTTCCCAGTTCCCACGCCCTCTGCTAGCACTGCCCCGTCCCTAGCACTGCAGGTCACCCAGGCATGCGGGGGGGGGGAGACGACCCTTCCCTGCCCAGCCTGTGGGGCTGAGCTGCCCACTCCTCCTGGCGTTGCCCCGGGCCCAGGCAGCAGGCCGGGTTCTCACACCAGTTCCACCACCAAGAAGGGCGGGCTCTGAAACGGCTCCTAAATTACAAGCCCCGTCAACGAGCGAGCGAGAGCCAACATCAAACAGGGCCCTGCTTTTCAAAGAGCTGGGCTCCGAGATAGCACACAGGAGCCGACCGACCGCTGTTATTATCTGCAGGAGACAGAAACGCCAGTCGGGGAAGAGCAGGCGTATTACAGGGTGACTCAGGAACTGGAAGGCCGTTTCCAGCGGCCCCACCCAGGAACTAATTGGCACATGCAGCGGGCAGTGACCTTTGATCCTTCCAGACAGCCGTGCGTGTGGCGAGCTGACCCGAAAGGATCACCAGGCAAACCAGACGACCCAGATGAGCCTGAGGCAGCTGTCACTGTGCGGCTCCGGACAAGGCCTGAGAGGCCCTGCACGTGAACTTGAAGAAGCCCGGGCCTGCTCCCTGCAGAAGTGCTGAGCCAGGCAGCAGGCGCGCACCCAGGGCTAGCTGGGTAGGAAGCACGCCCCCAGCACCCCACAGAGGCAGAGATGCCTGGGCCCTGCCCGGATGCGCCCTGGCACGCCTGCCCGGCGGGGCCCTTGGCAGGTCCCCGAGGCTCCCCGGCGGCCCCTGGAGAGCGGCTCCTTCTCCCCAGGCCACTCACCGGACACAGACACCTCCATGAGTGCCTCCAGCGGCCGGTTGTTGTCCAGGTCCCGGCTGAGCTGCAGCTCGCCTGTGGCCGAGTCCAGCAGCAGCAGGCGCAGCTCGTTGCCCCGCAGGAAGGTGTAGTTGAGGCTGTCCGAGAGGTCGGGGTCGTGGGCCGGGATGCGACCGATCACGCCGCTGGGGAAGCTGTTGGATTTGTTGGTGACGTAGTTGTTGAAGAGGATCTGGAAGTCGGGCAGCTCGGGTGGGTTGTCATTCTGGTCGAGGAGGTGGATGCGCACGGTGGCCCGGCTCACCAGTGGGGCCGACGTCGCCTGCACCACCAGCATGTAGTCCCTGCGGACCTCAAAGTCCAGCTCGGCCAGGGCACGCAGGTCCCCACTCAGCAGGTCCAGCTGGAAGACCTCGGGCACGTTGCCCTCCACGATCTGATACATGATCTGGGCGTTGGGGCCCTCATCGGGGTCGTTGGCGTGAATCTTCGCCACCACCGATCCCACCGGGCTGTTCTCCTCCACAAACAGCTCCAGCTCGTCCCTCTCAAACACAGGGGGGTTGTCGTTGATGTCCAACACGGTCACCTGGATCTCCACTGAGGCACTGAGGGCAGCTGGGCTGCCCCGATCCACAGCCAGCGCCCGAAGGTTGTACAGGGCCACATTCTCCCGGTCAAGCCGGCGCTGGGTGCGGATCACACCGGAAGTAGGCTCGATGTAAAAGTCCCCATCGCCGTCATCCCCGCCCTGGAAGGTGTACAGCAGACGACCATTGGGGCCCGAGTCCCTATCTGTGGCAGAGACCTGGAGGACGCTGGTGGACGGGGGAGCATCCTCGAAGACGGAACCCTGGTAGAAATCCCGCAGGAACCTGGGTGCGTTGTCGTTGGCATCCAGGATAAGGATCTCCAGGGAGGTGGTGTCCGATTTCTGAGGGATGCCGTTGTCCCTCGCCGTGATGGCCAGCGTGTAGGCAGCCTGATCCTCATAGTCCAGCTCCGTCATGGTGTAGATGGTGCCGGAGTTGGGGTCAATGCGGAACTGCGGCACAGGGTCCTCCAGCACGTAGGTTATCCGGGCATTCTCGCCCGTGTCCTCATCGGTGGCACTGATGGTGGCAATGGGGGTGCCCACGGGCCGGTCCTCGCTGACACTGACTGTGTAGTGAGAGCTCTGGAAGACCGGCCGGTGGGTGTTGGCGTCGGTAATGTTGATGAAGACCTGCACAGTATGTGAACGCGTGCCATCCGACGCGGTCACGGCCAGCACGTACTGCCGCTCCTGCTTATAGTCCAGGGGCAGTGCCAGGGTGATCAGGCCACCGCCGCTCTGGCTGCTGAGTGCAAAGCGGTTCCGGGTGTTGCCGCCGGTGAGCTGGTAGGTGATCACACTATTGGCGTCTCGGTCACGGGCCCGCAGCGTCAGCACACTGCTCCCCACGGCTGCGTCCTCGTTGAGGCGAAGCTCATACAGGGGCTGGGTGAACACCGGGTCGTTGTCATTCACATCCAGCACCGTGATGGACACGCTGGCCGAGGAGCTCATGGGTGGCGAGCCGTGGTCCACCGCCTCCACCCCAAAGCTGTAGTGCTCTACCTCCTCGCGGTCCAGCTCTGCGCACACAGTGATCCAGCCTGAGCTGTTATGGATCTGGAAAGGGAAGTCCGGGGTAGAGTCGGGGTCCTCGGGCCCAGCAGCACCGCCTCCCATGGCAGCTGAGCCCGTGTCGACCAGGCGATAGCGCAGGCGGGCGTTCTCCCCCGCGTCCGCATCCACAGCCTGGATGTGCAGCACCGAGTGGCCCAGTGGCACGTTCTCCAGCACCGTGGCCTGGAAGGGGCTGCTCACGAAGATGGGGGCGTTGTCATTCACATCCAGCACCTGCACGGACACTAGCCCGGAAGAGTTGATGAGCGGCGGCCGGCCGCCGTCCTGGGCCTTGATGCGCAGCGTGTACTCCCGGACGGCCTCAAAGTCCAGCGGGTTGATCACATCCAGGCTCCCGCTCAGCGAGTGCAGGTAGAACTGCCCCTTCAGGTTCCCGCTGACGATGCTGTAGTGGATGGCCGCGTTCTGACCCTGGTCACGGTCAGTAGCTTGCACGCGGAGCACGGGTGTGTTGACAGCCAGGTCCTCCGGCACCCGGACCACGTAGCGTTTCTCGCTGAACTGAGGGTAGTTGTCGTTTTCGTCCTCCACCAGGATGTGCACAGTGGCCGTGGCGCTGAGCGGACCCGGGTTGCGGCCCTGGTCATTGGCCTCCACCAGCAGCAGGTACTCGGCCTGCTCCTCCCGGTCCACCACCGCCCGCGTGCGCACCACACCCGAGCGCGCATCGATCTCGAAGACGCCCCCGGTGCCCTCCAGCAGGCGGTAGCGCATGTTGGCATTGGAGGGCGCGTCGCCGTCAGTGGCGCGGATGGTCAGCACCTCATAGCCCACCTCGAGGTTCTCACGCACGCGTTCACGGTACTCGGACTGCTCGAAGACCGGGCTGTGGTCGTTGGTGTCGCTGACGGTGACAGTGAGGTAGGTGGCCGCAGAGCGCCGCGGGGAGCCGTGGTCCACAGCGCTGACCTTGAGCACGTGCGTGTCCTTGGTCTCGCGGTCCAGCTCACGGGCCGTGCTCACGGTGCCGGTGGCCGCGTCGATGAGGAAGTAGCCGTTGGAGCGTTCGTCGAATAGCGCCTCCATCTGGTAGCTCAGGCGCCCCGCCTCGCCCTCATCCGGGTCGTGCGCGCGCAGTTCGATGACCTCGGTGCCCGCCGGCTCGTTCTCGGGCACCGACACCTGGTAGCTGGGCAGCGGGAACTGGGGGCTGGTGCTGCCACCCGCGCCTCGCCTGGCCCGCCGCGACACCCCCGATCGGGCCCGGGGCAAACTCGGCGGTGACTCGGACAGCGTCCCCGAGGGCGGGTCCAGCTGCAGCTCTCCTGGAACCACGCCTGGCGCACACCGAAGGGGGCACCGCAGGCGCAGGCGGACAGGGCCTTCGGGCGGCGGGCAGCGGCGGGCGGGGACCAAGGCGAGGGCCGCGGCGCCTCCGGGAACCGGGGAGCCCAGCGCGCCGCCGATCCCGGGCCCCAGTCGGCGTCGCTGCCGGGCGCCGGGCCGAGGATGCGGGCTCATCGCCGTCGGGGCGCCCCGTTGCTCCAGGAGGACTCGCATCGGCGGTGGGGGCGGCAGTGGGCGCCACCCCAGGCGCGCGCAGCCCCGGGGCCCCGAGCCCGACCCTTGCCGCCGGCCCGCCTGCCGCCCGCCGTGGCTCACGTCCAGCAGCTCCCGCGGTGCCTGGGGCGAGCGCGCGACGTCCCACGCGTGGGTCCGGCCGGGCTCCGGGGAGAAGGCGCCGACCCTGCCGGGCTCGCGCAGCTCCCGGGCGGTCGCGCACGGCCCCAGCGCGGGCAGGGCGGCGGCCGCGGCCAGGAGCACCAGCGCGGGCAGCACTGGCGGCGGCGACGGCGCCATGGCCCGCAGCCCGAGCCGGGCGCCCGCGCACAATCCATGCACCCGGCGCGCTCCCGCATCCACCCGGCGCGGTGGCCGGGGGGTGGCTCCTGCGCGCCCGGGCCCGGGCCCTCCGGGCGGCCCGCGCCCAGCCTTCCCGGGGGCCCTGGCGGGTACACCGGGACCCGCGAGCCCGGCTTCGCCCGCAGCTTCCACTTCGAGAGCACTTTGCGAAAGTTGGCGAAGTTGGTTTCAAGATGGCTCCTCCGCGCGTCCCGGGAGGGTGCCGCGCATCCACCTGCGGCGCGGCGGCTCCAGGTGGCTCTGGCGCGCGCGGGCCGTGGGAAGCGGGTTGGGCGGCGATCCCCGAGCGGCCGATCCCTCCTCCCGCAGCCCGACGCGCATTCCCGGCGGTCGGCTGTGCCCGGGCGGTGCACTCGGCCCGCGCCCCCGCTCGCTCTCCCCGCCCCCGGCCCCGCCCCGCCCGGCCCTGCCGCTTATTGTTCAGCAGGGGGGAGACTGCCCGGAGGTGCGCGCCCTGAGGATCGCCATGGAGACGCGGGGGGCGCGGCCGGGCGGGGTAGGGGGCCGGGCCCACCCCCGCGGCCTCCCCACCGGGATCCCCGAGAGGCGGGGCCGAGGGACCAGGGCGGAAAGGCGGGGCTGGGCCCCTGGCAGCGGCGACCAGGGTTTGGCGGCTCGGCTTCTGGGGCCCCGGGCACGGTCCAGAACCTAATATCCCACCCCACCGTGGCTGCTCCGCGGAGACTCCCGGCTGGGCCCTCGAGGCGGGGGACAGAGACAGGGTGGCCAGGGCCCCGTTAAG
This sequence comes from Cuniculus paca, assembly GCA_004365215.1. NCBI lineage: Eukaryota > Metazoa > Chordata > Mammalia > Rodentia > Cuniculidae > Cuniculus > Cuniculus paca. The sequence continues at coordinate 4,371 of RJWT010052536.1, read as the reverse complement.
AGCTGCAGCCGCTAGGAAGACACACAATTACAGCGAGGGGCACGGAGGTGAAGAGTTCCCGGGACTTTGAAATCCGTTGGGCAGCTAACTAGGGCGGTGCACAGGTTTTAAATGGAAAAAACAAACCTGAGTTGACATTGGCATTTGGAGAGGACGACAGCGGCGAGCTCTACCCCGCGGGCCTAGCTCGGCTTGCGCGTCCCCAGGCGCGGGGTCCGGTCCCCAGGCCCCAACTAGTGCCCAAGTGAGACGCCGAGGGTGCGTGCGGGCCGTGGAGGTGACCAGGGACAGACGACCCCCAGGCAGAGGTGGGCAGACCTGTGAGAGAACGGGTCAGGGGTGTCAAACTTGAGAGCCGTGAGACCCACCTCGCCGCCCGCGGGGAAGGGGCAGCTTTAGAGCCGAGAGACACCCCACCTGCTGCCCTGGGTAGGCCTCCAGCCGCAGGGGTTGGGGGAGGATCCTCCAGCCGGGACCCAGTGGGGGGACAGCCAGTCACCGCCACAGCGGGGCTTTCCAGCCGGCAACCGTGCAGGGAGCCTTCCCGTAGCCCAGTTCCGGGCTGGGCACAGCTGCAGGAGCAAAGGATTTCTGCTCTTTACGTGAGATCTGTGGATGTCGCATGAGCTCAACCAGTTCTTCTCAGAGCTGCTGGAAACCACGTCTCTTCCCGTGGGCAACCGTGGGAAGCGGTGTCGGCCCACAAGGCAGAGTTGCTCCGGGTCCCTTGGTTCCGGGCGTTTCTTCTAGCAGCTGGGAGCCGTGTGGAGCACGGGGGAGCTGGGGAAGCCCATCCCTAGCCGTGACCTGGCCAGGATGCCCAGCCGCCCTGGACTCGGACCTGGACCTCACAGAGAGAACCTCAGGGCAGGAATTCGGGTTCAAGAAGGCAGAGTGGACGCCTGAGCCCAGAGCCCCAGGGCTGAAGGTTGGGGTGTGGGTGGGAGGGGATGGGGAGAGGAGCTGCAGAACCCCTGGAGTGCCTATTTTGCAACAGGGCTTTAAATAGGGTGGGTTGGGTTTAAACAAACAAAATTCAGCACTGCCCTGGTCAGGTGTGGGCACGCTTTCCTGGAACCAGACCCCTGCCAGCTGCACAAGAGCCGCAGGGGGCCAGGCCAGGGCCTCGATGGCGGATGTCACTGATGGAGGCCTGTGAAGGACCAAGGGACAGGACGAGGCTGTGCAGCCAGGGCACAAGCAGGCCCAAGCCTCCCAGACTTTCTTGTGGGTTCAGGAGTGCAGTCCACAAACAGACAGGTGCAGGCAGCACCGAGGAGAGGACCAGCGAGTTTAGGAAGGGCCGGGCCCAGGGATGTCCGCTTCCGCACGCAAAGGTCACCACATGCAGGTGCCGGCTTCACGACTGCATGCCAGACCCACCCCCACCTCCACCCCTCTCCCGAGCACGCGTGCCTAGGCCACGGTGCTCAAGGGGGAGCAGAGGAATTAGAAGATGGCTGCCGCTCGTGATGACCCAGCCACGCCTATGGAATGGGACGGGACAAAAATGTGGCTCGAGGGAGAGCAGAGGCTGCATGAGGCTCTGGGTTCGACCCCCAGCATGGAAAACCGAAACTACCAGTCTGAAGTGGCCGGTGCTGTGGAGTTCCGAGTTTCAATTCTTGCATGAACTGCACAACCTCTTCCGAGCTGGCCTCGGCTGTTAGCTGTGCTGCTGGCCCCAGTACCTGGCTCATTGGCACCTGTCACCACCCTGCAGTGGGCAGGTCCTAAATGGCTCCACAGTGTGTCCCTCCTTGGGGAGCTGCGGTTTTCATCCCATTTCCCGTGGGCCTGTGCTGAGTGCCCGTGCGGTGCCCACAGGGTGCCTACGGGACGCGGCACTGACGGTGAAGGGAGGCACCAGGGCTCCTTGGAGAGAGGTGGCCTGTGGGGTGGCCTCATCCTGCGCTGCCAGAGGACCACAGTCTGGGCCCTGCCCTGCAGATGCTCCCTTCCCTACAGGCCACCAGGCCTGGCCCTGCAGTGACTCCTGGGGCCCCCTCCTAGGGTAGGGGGTACACGAACACCCTTGGCCATTCCTGCCCCCCTCAGCCACTGGCCCAATGAGCCCCTCCACTTACAGGTGTTCGGTGCCACTCCCAGGGGTGCGGGAGCTGTCACTGATGTTTGTATTTCTCACGCACCCCTAGGCATTTCACGTGAACTTGAGTATCTTTAAAAATAGAAAAAAAAAAAGCCCGAGGTTACAGATTTCTAGTGTTGACTGTGTGCTCCAAATGCGTTTTGCCAGGGGCCCTAACCAGAGCCCACACGGATTCTGGAATCCGTTCTTAGAACATTCCTGGGCTGGTTCTCGCACCATGCGGAGCCCCACGAATCCACCCCAGCAGAGCGAGTCCGGGCCGCTCTGCTCCATTCCCTTCCTTCTTTGGAATTTAAGGGAGCAGGGTTCGGTCCCCCAGCCCCTCCCGAGTCCCCCACATCTGCTCTGGTCAGGGTTTGACTCATGGAAAGTAGAAACCTGGAAAAACGGAGCCTTGTATTAATTAGGATGCTAACAGGGGCAGGGGACGAAGAGAATTTAGATCCTAATTAAGCACGCTCCAGCACCCAGGGAGACCCGGATAACACTCATGACAAAAAAGGAAAAATATTTTCCTGCTCGAAAGGTGCCAGAACCTGTCCAAATGCAGACGTGGCGCTTTCTATCGCTGCACCGGGTGTGGCCGCCTAGGGCCCTGAAACGCCAGCCCAGGGCACAAGTCTCGGGCCCAGAGCCGTCCAGTTTCCCTCAGGATGGGGAGGAGGCACAAGCTGTCCTGTGCCCCTGCATGCACCCAGTACCCAGCACTGAGCACCAGGCATCCAGCACCGGGCAATGAGCAGCAGTCTGAGCAGGCCCACCCGACCCAGCTCAGGGCAGCACTGGCCCCTAGTGGCCAAGCACGATCTCTACCCTGATCTAAGACTCCCCACGCAAGCACCATGCAACCCCTCAGCCGCGGCCCACGCCGCCTGCCGCTGCCCTGAGCCCCTCTCTGCAGGGGGAGGTGCATGGACCCCACGGACCCCATGGCACACGGCAGCTCAGCCAGATGATGCGCGGGGGTCATCCTGGTCACAGTCACCAGTCCCGGACGTGGAACAAGGGCTGGATGGAGGCCCCCGCATAGGCAGCCTGGCTGTGCCTTTGGGTGGTGACTGGGGATACAAGGGGCGCCCGCCTGATGTCCTGTCCTGAGGTCCGGTAGGGGAAGCGCTGAGGTCTTGCTTGATTATTTTTTAACTCTTAACTCCTTTCTCCCTGCCTTCTTCCCTCCCCCCCATCTTTTCAAAACAATGCGCCCAGCCCGCCACAGCGTTTGCCCTTCTCAAAGCATGCGGCCTCCTCTGTCCTTGTACAGTCATGAAGTTGCAGCACTGTCCCCATCTAACTCCAGAGCATTTTCACTACCTGAAAAGAAACTCAAGGTTGGGCCAGGGATTTAGCTCAGTGGCTCAAGCACTTTCCTGGTAAGTGTGAGGTTGTGAGTTTGGTACCTGGTACCAAAAAAACAAAAACAAAAAAAGAAAAGAAACTCAAGGCCATTCCTAATACCCTCACCCCCTCCTCCAGCGCCCAGATCCACGATCTGTCCCCGAAGTTTCAGGTCCACTTCTGCGTGTGGCTTGGCGTCGGTGTCAGTGTACTCAGGGTTCACCAGGATTTGTCATACCCTCCCTCTTCAGGGCTGAGTAATGTTCCACAGTGTGGCTGCACCACAGTCTCTTACACAGCTGCCAGCAGGTGGATTTGGGGGTAGATTGGGCTTCTTTAACTGTTGGACCCACTTTCCTTTGTTTTGAGTTGGAAAAACAGGGCAAGACGTCATTCTCTCTGCAAAATTGCCCACAAAATCTTTTTTTGACTTATCTTTCTTTATATATTTTGACCCAGTAACCACAACCACACTGTAGTCAGGGGCTTATGGGGGACTTTCCTGGGGACTTTCCTCAGTCCTTGCTGGGCGCAGGGAGGGGCACAAGAGCGAGCTGCCCTATAGTGGGCTGGCAGGAAGAGGGGGAGCCAGAGACGTCTTCCTTCCTGTCCCCTTGGACACCATGGCTGTGCTGATGCCCACGGCTAGACCAGAGCCACCAGCCCCACAACCACATGACAGGGGATGCTCTGTGGCCCGGCCTACCTCCCTGGCCCAGGCTCGTGCTCTGCCTGGAGCAGGGAGCTCCCTAGCAAAGCCCCCAACCAGGACCCCCAGTCGCTTCCTCTCTCTCCACCTGAACGAGTCCCCCTCCCACCTCATCCCTCAGTGCCAGGCGAACAGGAGCAGCCCTGTCCCCAGGGGAAGCACAGTGTCAGGTGGGGACATGAGGAGCCCCAGAGGGGAGCACAGTGACCTTGGGGTG
>RJWT010052535.1:0-10534 GCA_004365215.1 Cuniculus paca | reverse complement strand
ATACAGGTGACAACTCCCCTGTTCCACTAATGCCCTGAGCAACTCCCATGAGAGGGCCCCCAGCACCTGGGAAAATGCATCTTATCATGGAAGGAATGAAACTTTGAACATCCAACAGGCGTGTTTGTGGAGTGTCCATGTTCAGAAAAGCCGAAGGTCACCAGCCTTCAAGTCGCACAAAGACTGCAGGTGTGATGAGCTCTTTCCTTCTGCCCAGGGCCACTCTCCTTGGGTTTTACTTTCTTTGGGAGGTCTGATGCCATGCCCTGTGCCAGGTGGGCACTATCACCCTGCCCCAAGTTCCATCTCACCCAGCCAGGCTTGCACGGAAAATCATAAAGTAGAAGCTGTAGGGACATTCATTGGTCCCAGGTTGGGACCTCAGGTGCTCCGTGTCCCACAGGAAGCAGATGCCTCCAGAGAGAACTTCAATGATGTCATAGCCTGAGCTTGGGCAGGAAGTCACAGAACTGCACTCTATTGACACCAAAAACAATACCTACTTACTACAGAGCATTGCTTGAGGCTGTTGCTATGTACGTTTTGCTGACATTAGTCTTCAAAGACTCTTGGTCATTTATCAATTAAAGTGATTGATGAATGAACAGGTCTCATCTGTCACTGTGCAGAGAACTTATGGGAGGCTGGGATTCTCCTGCTTGCACAAATTTTCTGTCTGTTGTTCTGCTTAGAGGCATGAGTTTTTCCTCCTGACTTCTGAATTGTCTGAATTCAGCTAAGCCTTGGGCAAAGGGGAGATGAAAGTACGCAAAAAGATATACACAGGTCTAACCGTGCCCCAGCCCTGGGTGGCATGAAGCAGCTGGCAGTGCCAGGCACCTCTTGGGAACAGATGCCAGGTTTCACATCCGCCCATCAAGGGAGAGATAGCCAGGTGACATCATCCCCAATAAGGGGGACACCCTAAAAGAATTGGGCATGCAGGATCACAACAGGCACGCTGAGCACAGGACAAAGGACACAGGAGGCTGCAGGCAGCCTGGTCTTCATGGACAAGGTAGCTATGGCCAAAAGCGAAACTCCTGCCCACAATCACACAGCAAAGTTACGAGGGAAGCCTGAAGACCCAGGAAGCCTGGGTACTTTTGTGGGACTCTGGTCATCGATGCCTGTGAAGGTGTGGACCTCCACTCAGGTGCTGCACTAGAGAAAAGACTTCGTGCTACTCCCTCCACATGTCGGAGCATAAAGACCTCTTGAGCAAACCTTTAGTGACTTCTGTCTCACCCGGTGCGGAAATGAGCAGCTCCACGTCCCCAGGCACCCAGCACTAGGAGCTGCTGTGCCCCACCTTTATTGGCCCCAGAGCTGTAAAATCAGAATCTCTGAGATTTCCCAATGCAGCCTCTGACTTGGTAACTTCCACAGATGCCAGAAAACAGCCAGGTCAGTCCAGGTCTTCCAGATGGTGAGGCACGTACAAGCTGGCGATTTGAGAGAAGGAAGTGGGTAGATATCAGCCTAGGGAGACCTTTCTAAATATCGCTGTCCTTTTATCCACCTGCAACTTTAAGAAGAGCAAAAGGGGGTAGAGGGACTGAGAGGGAATAGCCTGGGCCCAAGGACCCCACAGGGAGTGGGGATTCCTGCAAACCACCTCCTCCATCCTCAGTAAAACAGAGCAGCCATCCGCACGGGCTCTTCAAATCCATCTCCCAGACAGAGGTAGAGAGGGAATGGCACTGGGCACACCCAGGAGGGTCGATGGGCTCCCTGTGTGTTCACAAATGGCCTCAGCAACATCCACTGGCGAAGGGATGGAGCTTGGTCGGAGTGCCTCCTGTATCCTTCGGCCACAGTTTTCCCCAGTGCCCTGATGATTGGATGGCAATGGGGCAGAGTGATGAGCAGAGTTTTCCAAACCCCAGTTCCCGGAAATTCATCCTGCAGAAGTCATGTAAGGAAAGAGGTTTCCTTCACTGGGCGATGTAGGTTCAACGCAGCACAGCAGGGGTTCAGTTATTTATACTGTCTTATTAGAGGCAATACCCTGTTCACGTTTCTGTGCGGCAGCCTCCAGCAGCTTTTCCAACCTCTTGGAAATGGACCTTTCACTCTGGCACTGACGCAAGACCCTGTGGTATTGGCTGGCAATACCCTGTGGTACCAGTATTGGCCAACAATAATGCTGCCTCCTCTGTAACCCTGAACTCGCCTGCTGTTCCTTCACCCCACTCTGGCCACCCCAGCCATCCAGCTGCTCCTCAAACCTCAGAGCTGGCTCTGCATCAGGTCTGTGGCCCCATGTCCCCTGTGGAAGGCTACTATACCTGTCACCCACATGCCCACCCACAGCTGAGACCCTAGGACAGAAAAGATATCACATGTACTTTTCTTTATTTTTCTTCAAAACATTCATGAATAGATTACGATGGAACAGAAGAGAACAGAACAGTATCCAGCGTAATGCCCTTCTCCACTAGACTGTAAGGTCCCCCAGAGCACGGTGTTTGTCTTAGGCACCTTGTATTTCCAGTGCTGACCAATGTACATTTCAGGGACTAAATAAATGTATCTGGTTTTAGTGTCTTCAGCAGAGACTGCTTCTCAGGGCTCACAGTCCATGTGTGCCTTTCCTGGAAGTCAGGAAAGACTTTGTTCTGTCCCCAGCCATGGTAACACCTGGCCACGTGGCCTTGGGAAGTATCACACTTCTGAAAGTTTGAAGGGTTGAACTCAAACAGGATTCACAGGCTGGTCATCCTCAAGAATAGACTGGAGAGACTACAGGAACATCTAAAATATTTAAAATTTCACAAATGCAGAGCATAAGAAATACCCCTGTGATAACCAGTAATACTCAGGCTGGCGGCCCCTAAAGTTTCTAGAAAACTTTTCAGTGCCAAGATCTTTATGAGCTGGGACACAGCATTCCCCAAAGAAATCTACTTTTGTCTAGCTCCAGAAACAAGGGATTTCCTGTAGACTGTAGGTGTCAGAGATCCCCACCATTAACAAAAAAACCTGAGGGCCAGGGATTTAGCTCAGTGGTGTAAGCCCCTGCCTGGCAAGCATGAGGTCGTGAGTTTGATCCCTGGTGCCTCCAAAAAAAAAAAAAAAGCTGAGAAAAGGGGAACAAGTACACCTCTAGGAAGCACCTCAGTGGAAAGATTTGGAGACCTTCAGCCTGGCTACTTTCCACCAACGAGATGGCTATGCCTCCACTCTGCCCCTGTGCCCTGAGCTCCACCTGCACGTGCCCACTTTCAGATTCCAGAGAGAGGCTTCCGGGGCCTGGCTTGGATCTGATTCCCACCCTTGACCAAGCAGCGATAGCCCAGAGGACCACGAATTCTGGTCCAGTCACAGCTGTGTGATAGGGAAGAACAGGGTGCTCCAACACAGATCACAGTGGAAAGTATTGATTTTGCGTCCAAAGGCTCCATCTGTGCCGAGACTGCTGTCTTCCTCCTGCTGCTGCAACACCCCTCCAACAGACTCTGCTTCCTAGCAGCATCCGAACGTGAGCACCCCAGGTCTCCATCAGGTGGGAAGGGGGCCCAGCAGGGGCCACACAGTCACATCTGCCCACGACCAGCGGCCATCTCTCTGTCATCCATCCTCTACACCTACGAGATGTCACGGAACTTGACGAGTGCTAAATCAGTTTTATTGGCCATATGATTTGATTGATCTTGTTAGACTTGACAAGAAATCAATTGGAAAAAATATATGGACCTTCCCGGAATATGCTCTCTACTGTAAGGTAAAAGGACGACCTGATGAGCACAGAGGAAGATCCACAATGCAGCCTCGGTAAAATATCGCTGAAAGAGCCCTGTGCAAAGGCTCCTTTCTGACCTTCAGAGGAAGTGCGGAGGAGACAGAGGAAATGGATCCCCTGGATTCAGGGATGCCCCGGGCCGGGGACTCCAGGGCTCCAGGGTGTCCCAGGCCTCTACCATGAGCACTGCACAGGCAAGTCCCAGTCCTGGAGGTCACAAGACAGGACACACGTGGAGGGGGCAATGTCCACATCCACTGTCTTCCCGGTGTGGTTAGAAGAGGAAGGCCCCCTTGGCTGGGGTCAGACCTGAGCTAGCAGCTTTGCACTCTGGCCCTCACCGTCATGCAGCAAACTGTGACAGGTACTGTGAGGGCTGGCATGAGGTAGTGTGTGCAGGGCATCCACATGGCCAGACACCCACAGGCCCACCACACCCCTTCCTCCCTTCCTTCCACCACCCATCCTGAAGGGAAATCCCAGTGGGCTTGAGTCTTATGATGGGAGAGACACAGAAAGGACCAGAAACACAGATGCCCTCCCTCTGTCTCTACCTAACAGTAAAGGTGCAGTGTTGTTCAAAAAAGCCTTTCATGAAATTAACTTTTAGCTATGCATTCCTTAGTGCCCACCTTCCATGGGTCAGGTCTCTTCTGCATACCTCACTGCTACCTGCAGGGCCTGGCATTCAATATGGCTTTAAGCTCTATGGTCCAAAGCCCAGGTGCCTGTCTTCCAGGGCCTTGTGGCGTACATCTGTCACCTGTGATGAGCGGCACCTACTGCATGTGTCCTGAAGGCATAGGCATATCCACGGTGTGGCGACCACTCCATCAGCCTGAGGATTGGGGAAGCAGGTCTCCATGTCCCAGGAGACCTGCCTGCAGTCACGGGTGCAGCTACCATTGGCGACTGACAAAAGGACAGGGAGTCACCTCTCCCCAACCCACACCCAGCCTCTGTCAACCCCAGGGAGCAGAGCGGAGCCCGGCACACAGTAGATTTCCTCTCCAGCCAGTGTGCCCATCACAAAGGCATTCTTCACAGGGTGACAATACATTTCAGCCAAGGGGCGGTCACGGATTTGGCGTATTAGTGCTGTGGGCCTCAATCAGTCACCCAGTGTCAGGGTGCAGGGTGATCCTGCAGGCCCCGTGGAGGCCGTGTCTGGTCCAGCAGGTGATGTACTGCAGCCAGGCTGATGACCCCGGTTTAGGGGGTGATCTATTCCTCCTTCCAGCCAGTAATTATGCTTTAATGCGTGATATATCCTCCTCTGGACGCGGGGTGCTCAATCCCCCATTGTCGGGTATTTACTTGCCTGTGTTATGTATGCACGTGGCTGTTAATATACATTTCTGAGTTAAATGCATCCACTTCACCATGCCGTATATCCCTGGCTCTTTCCGGAGTTCAGGCCTGGATGGAGCCTCGTAAAACGCCACTTCATTAAGAATCAACAGGAAGAAGCCAACCAGAGAGATTTTTTATGGATGACAGTTGAACAGAGAAATATCAAGTTCACTTATCACTCCTCACGGGGGAACGAGACAATGAAATCTTTATTGGAAAATTCTGTGTGTCAGGAACGCACTTCATCTTGTCGGGGAGGAAGTACCGCCAGGAAAATATACAGCCTGATATGAATAATTGCCGTTAGACGAGCCCTAACCAAACACGCCGGCTCAGCACTTTCCAGGGCTCTGCGTCAAGCGGCTTTGACATTTGCATTCCTTAGTGGCTTCTTCCCACCCATCTGATGTTCCAGGCTCTTCCCAAAGCCCTCGGACACTAAAAGTGCTAAGGGTAAGCCCCTGGGCTCCCCTATTCCCCCCGTCCCAGCTGCGATGTGCCCACCCGAGTGAGGCGCCTGTTAGGCAGGAACCCAGGCAGGGAGGAAGGGCAGGGAAGAGGTGGAACATCGATGCAGGCTGCAAAGAGTCACAGCCAGCCTCACAGGGAGCCTGGGTGACACCGAAAGGACTTCTCCCAGTTGCAATTAGCTGTCCAAGGTGACTGCCCCAAGGAGAGGGAGTCAGTCCTGCTTCTCACTGCTGGATGTGGGCAGCAGGATGCTCTGAAAAGGGGACCTAGGTAGCACCTTCCTGTATTCCCTCAAAGTGCACACGGCCGCCACTGGCTCTTATAAGGCTCCTACTGGATCTCCGGTGATTCCCGTTTCACAGATGTTCATGGGTTGAGAAAAGAACCACAAATACTCTCCTCACAGGAAGGACTTAGGTCAAGGTCAATCAAAGCAGTAAAGGCTGGGGATATAACTCAGTGGCGCAGCACCTGCCTGGCAAGCACAAAGTCCTGAGTTCAATTCCCCGTACAAAAAAAAAGAGCAGTGAAGTCCAGGAGACAGGCCTCTGGCACCCTGATTTTCTTCCCTGGGAGACACATACCACTCCTGCTCCCAGCCCTTGGTCAGAATCCATGGCCTCTGTGGTGCTGGGAGAGTCTTCCACAAAGCCAGGATAGGAAAAGGACGGGACAGTGAACCCCAGGAGGTAATGAGGCATGCTGGAGTCAAATAAAGCACTCACTGCCTCTGCTGAACTGTACTTCTAAAGTCAGCCTTTCATGAACTGAACTTCCAGGTCCCTGGAGAGACAAGACTCTTTGTTGTTTAAGTCATCAATCCCAAGCATGCTAATCATTGCAGGCGATCTGGGGTAAAATGCTGAAGTTACAGGGTGGGACCCAGAGATGATCACTTTTAAAGGGTCAGGTGACTCTGTCAACCAGCTGTGTTGGAATCACAGTTTAATTGCCAAGGAATTTCCAAGGAAATGGAAATTCCAAGAACTGATTCCTAATTCCAATGACCTGTAATGCAGGCTCTCAAACTGAGGGTTCCATATTCTTACTGAGAATTTAAAATAATTACAAGAGATCTTCAAATCTGCACACTAGCCAAGTACTGATCGAATACCAAATAGCTTGTATTGACTGCACATATGACTTGGAAATGTGTATGATGCTGCTATTGTTTATAAAATATGAATTCACTAGGCACATTCTGAAGATGTAGGACAGTTCAGGTGCAATTACAAATTGTCTCAAGGTGGACCCCAGAAGCCATGGGTAGGACACTGGGGGCAATGGAAGCTCCTGAAAGGACCACTAGGAAGGGTGTGGGTGAGGCACAGGGAAGCTCACACTGTAGGCAACATCAGCAAAGTGTTCCCGGGCTAGCCAGAAGGGCAAGTGAGGTGCTATCGCCAGACACGGCCAGGGCAGACACAGCTGTGCAATCACAGGCATTCTATCTTGGTTACTTTTTTGCTGTCATCAGGACAAAATATCTGACCCTCAAAATTGGGGCAGGAAAGGTTTATTTAGCTTACAGTTTTTGGAGGTTTTAGTGTATCTTTAGCTGGTTTTAAGGCAGGGTGGCGTGGCAGGGGCAACCATTCATGGTGGCCCAAACGAAAAGAATGAAAAGGGGAAAAGCATGCCTCCTTCCCTCCCTTATATTGTATGTTGGCTACCTGCCCCTGGGCAGGCGCAGCACTCACACGGTCAGTCCCAGTGCTAGACAACAAACCCAATCACAAGCGCTAGACTCAACCACCCTCAAAAGTCTCACCCCCATGATCACACAAGGCTTTGGAGGACCATCCAAACACAACCATAACATTCCACCCCTGGCCCCCTCAAGACTTCTGTACATCTTTTATGTAAAAGACATTTAGTCTATCTCTAAGAGTTGTCAAAGTCTTAACAGTTTTAGCACTGCTGAAAAGTTTAAGTCTCAAGTCCCTTTTGAGATTTAAGACAAACTCTTAGCTGTAACCCCCTATACAAATGAAAACAAAGTTAAACACTTTTAACATTTAATGGCACAAGATAAACATTACCATTTTAAAGGGTACAAACAGGGGGATATGAAGGAATGGAACCAAAGGAAGTCTAAAATCCAGCAGGGCAAACATTAAGTCTTGGAGTTTTATGTTTAGCATCTGAAGCCATTGGTTGTGAGCTCTAAACTGCTCTAGTGACTCTGTTCCCATGGCACTTTTAGTGGTTGTAGCTCTCTCCGCATTATTTTTTGGGGGACTGGCTTTGTTTTGTTGTTGTTTTTTGCTTGGTTGGTTGGGTTTTTTTGCAAGATTTTTAGATTCTTTATGCTCTTGACTTTTTAAAACTTTGGGGGTTTTTATTGTATCTTTGGCTTTACACTTTATATACTGCCCTCTTAGAGTCACACTGCCTGGTCTCTCAGGCCTTTTGAAATTGGGATGAAAGTGTTTATAACCTCAGAACTCTTGCCTTTTGTATGTATCTAAAACCAGCGCCATGTGGATGATGTTGAGGTTTGCTGCCAGTTGGAGCAGTTGCCAGGTTTTTTATTTGTTGGTTTGTTTGTTTGTTTCTGGCTGTAGGGGTTGAGTGCCTGGATTGCTGGGCACTCTGAGCCTGATTGTAAGGAACAAATTTTCTATGCCACCATCATTTCAGAAAGTGGTGCAGCCACCACCATTTTGGAACATGGCACTCTGAGGATTTTGTTTTTTTAAAGCAAAGTCTTTTTACTGCTGCAGTTTTGAGGCTGCAAAGCATAGGGATTTGCTGCTACTTGTGATGTTCCCAAGCCATCTTTTATATTTTCCTGGGTTTTTTTGTTTGTTTGTTTGTTTTTTAGCAATTGAGATCTCTTTAGCTCTATTTTTGTAGTCTACAGCTTTATTGAAGCTGTCATTTTGACCAAACTCACAATGTTTTAAATTATTTTTCTGGGCTCTTTGCTCTTGATTTGTAACATAAATCTGGCTAAAAGCCCCCAACAGTAGCCATGCCACCACTTCAACATTAGACTGCCCTGAAATTTTTTTTGGACAGATTAGTTAGTCTAGTGCCTTTAATCTCAGTTTCAGGCAAAGTCTCCAGACAGGAGCAAAATGCAGACAAACTTTCTGCCAGGCCATAACACACATCATGTGGAGTCCAACAACCAAGGCAGTCCTTCTTTCTAGCAGAAACCTCCCACACCTGGTCTTTACCAGCAGGATTTTTATCAACCTTATGGTCTCCTGAGCTCTGACCAGACTCTCCCATACAGATCAGCCTAAGGTATTTTAGCTCCACTCCTTAGGTGACATCTCTGAACCTTTTTAAACTTTTCTCACAAGCCATTTTTAAAGGCTCTTGAACCACATAGTCAGGTATAGTCACAGCAACAATCCCACACCTGGTTTCAAATTCTGTCCTGGTTATATTGTTGTTGTTGTTGTTTTTGTTGTTGTTGTTGTTAGGACAAAATATCCAACCCTCAAAATTAGGGAAGGAAAGGTTTATTTAGCTTACAGTTTTGGGAGGTTTTAGTCTATATTTAGCTGGTTTTAAGGCAGAGTGGCATGGCTAAGGGACAACCATTCATGGCAGTCACAAATGACAAAAACAAAACGGGCCAAAAAAAAAGCATGCCTCTTTTCCTCCTTAGATTATACGTCAGTTACCCGCCCCTGTGCAAGTATAGCCCTCACATCACCAATCCCAGCACTAGACAGCAAACCAATCACAAACACTAGACTCAGTCACCCTCAAAAGGCCCAACCTCCATGACCACATGAGGCTTCAAGGAAACATTTAAACAAACCATAACACATTCTCATCAGAAATGGGGGCTGGCTGCCGGGCATGGTGGCTCACACCTGTAATCCCAGCACTCGGGAGGTTGAGACAGGAGGATCGTTGTGAGTTTGAGACCAGCCTGGGCTACAAAGTGAGCTCAAGGCCAGCCTGAACAGCATAGTGAGACCCTGTCTCAAAAACACCAGGGCTGGGGATCTAGCTCAGCGGTCTAACTACCTGCCTGGCAAGCATGAGATCATGAGTTCAATCCCCAGTACCACAAAAAAAAAAGAAATGGGGGCTGGACTTCATCAAATGTTCTTTCTGCCTCTGTTGACATAACCATGTGGGGTTTTCCTGTTTTAATTTTAAATGTGTTAAATTACATTGATTTAATATTTAATCAATTTCATGATTGCAGTATTAGACCAGGTTACCCAGGGAAACAACCAATAGGTAAATCATAGATAGATAGATAGATAGATAGATAGATAGATAGATATAGGCAGATGATAGCTAGATATAAAGATGAATGGATGGACAGATAGATGATAGGCAGATGATAGACAGTATGTAGATAATGGATAGATAGATGATAGATAGAATACAGATATAAATAGATGGAGGGTAGGTAAATGACAGGTATAGATGGATGAATAGATATTGGTGATAGATATAGATGGATATATCTATATCCATCTAAAGATACTGGTGATAGATATAGATGATTGATATGAAAGATATGATAGCTATAAGTAGATATAGATGAATATAGATATGCATGATTAATAGAGATGGATAGGTATAGATGACAGACAGAAGGACACTGATTATGGGAATTCACTCACATTGGAGGCTGAGACACCCCACATAGTGCCACATGCAAGCTGTATCAGTCAGGGTTCACTAGAAAAACAGATATAACACAAGATAGACAACTGTATAAGAAATTACAAGATCGGCTTACAACGGTCAGCCACAAAGTTGAAGGAGGGAGCGTGCAGAGGGTGTCTGCGCACTGGAGGTTAAAGGGGGTCCAGCCTGAGGGCTGGAGCTTACTGCAGTGTCCTGTGCAAGTCCGTGTCAGAAGGCCGATGGGTCTACGATGGAACACTGAAGAGTCTACGACACAGGCTGGAGAGTCTACGACGAACACTGAAGAGTCTACGACGCAGGCTGGAGAGTCTACGACGAAGACTGAAGAGTCTA
>RJWT010052534.1:0-10547 GCA_004365215.1 Cuniculus paca | reverse complement strand
CTCTCCATTGCACAGGATGAGGATATTTACAAAGAACTTTGACTCCCTGCTGAGTCTCTCAGTTAAACTTTTAAACTGTGCAAGTTGACACAATATATTAACCATAACACCCTGACTGATTTAGGAACACTCAAGTTGCAAACTTTCACAGGTGTATTGTATAAAACTCACTTTGTCAGCTTAGGGTTAGGTTTAGGCTTATGAAGGAATCCAACTAATGAACAATTCTCCTGGAATGGAACTCATTCATAAGTCAGGAACTCACTGAACCTACTGTCGCCAATAGACTGGCTACAGTCAACGAAGAAATATCAAGAGTTGAACCAAACCGTCAAACAAATAGACTTAAAAGATAGCTAAGAGCATTCTACCCAACAACAACAAAATACACATTCTTCTCAGCAGCACACCGACTTTATCCAAAACTACATGTTAGCAAAAGAAGCAAGCTTAAGCAAATGCAAAAGAATTAAAATTATACCATACATATTATTAGATCACAGTGCAATGAAACTAGAACTCAACGGCAAAAAACTGCATAAATGATGCAAATGCATGATAATTAAACAATACCCTCTTGAATATTCAATGGTTCACAGAAGAAATCAAGGAAAAAATAAGTGTCTAGAATTAAACAATAATGTCAGTACAATGTATCAGAACTTATGGGACACAATGAAAACAGTTCTCAGAAAGTTTATAGCTATGAATGACCATGTCAGAAAAACAGCAAGCCCAAATAAATAACCTAATGATGCACGTCAAGGTCCAAGGAAAACAAGAATAATCCAAATACAAAGCTAGTTCAAGGAAGGAAATTATAAAGCTCTGAGCAGAAATAAATAAAATGGAGACTAAAATAAAAAAATACAAAGAATCAATGAATTGAAGAACTGGTTCTTCTAAAAAAATAAACAAAATAGACAAACCCTTAGCTAATCTTAAGAAAAAAACAGAAAGACTCAATGTAGTTAGAAATGAAAATGGATACTGCCAAAATCCAGATTATTAGCAACTACTTCACAAACCTGTATACCAATAAATTGGAGGATTCAGAAGAAATAGATTCCTAGATACATATGAATTTCCAGAACTGAACCAAGAAGATTTAAAAACACTGAATAATCCAATAACAATGAAACTGAAGCAGTAAAAAATAAAAAAAAAACAACAACAACGAAAACCTACCAACTAAAAGAAGTCCAGGTCCTGAAAGATTCACTGCTAAATTCTACAAGATATTCAGGGAAGATCTAACTCTAACACTCCTCAAGCTCTTTAATGAAACTGAAAGGGAAGTACTGTACTCCCCAAGTCATTTCTACAAGCTAGCATTACTATGATCCCAAAATTAGACCAGGATCCAACCAAAAAAGACAACTACAGGCTGATCTCTTCAATGAACATAGATTCAAAAATCCTCCTTTTGAGCACTTTCTTTCTCTTTCATTATCACAACACCTATTGTACATTTTGGATCTTATTACTCTTTCAGTTTTTTTTTTTACACTAGGGAGACAATATGATATTTGCACATGTGAGTCTGATTTATTTTACTTATGAGTATAATCTCAAATTGCCTCCATTTACCCATAAAAAAAAACTGAAAGAGTAATAAGATCATTTGTTTCATGCCTAAATCTTGTAACCTGAGCAACTACTTGTAAGATAATATGTAATATATTAACTAGTGTTAATTTCCCACTATTTTTTTGAAATTCTGCATCATTTCTATCTTTTCATTTGTTTGTTTTACTTTTTAAAGTTAAAAAAAAATCCTCAACATGATACTGGCAAACAGAGCGCAACAAATCATCAAAAGATCATACATCATGACAAAGTAGGCTCTTCCTAGGGAATGTACGGATGGTTCAATGCAAGTTATGCAAATCAATAAATGTAATCTATAACTTAGAGAGAAGCAAGGACAAAAATCACATGATCATCTCATTAGGTGCAGAAAAAATCTGACAAAATCCAACGTTCTTTCATGATAAAAACCCTGAATAAAATATGGATAGAAGGACCTTATAGCAATCTCATTAAAGACACTCATGACAAACCTGCCAACATCATACTCGATGGGGAAAAACTGAAAGCTGTCCCTCTCAAATCAGGATATCTACTATTACATTCCTGCTCAACATAACGCTCAGAACATTACTCTGAGCAGTCAGGCAAGAGAGAGAAATAAAAGGGATACAAATAGGAAAAAAAGAAGTCAAATTATTATTACTTACAGATGACATGATCTCCTATATAGAAGACCCAAACATTCCACCAAAATACTTCTAGATTTAATAGCCGAATTCCGCAATGTAGCAGAATACAACATTCAAAAATCAATAGTATTCCTGTACACCAATAATAATCTTACTGAGAAAGAAATTAGGAAAATATCACTCATAGTAGCATCAAGAAAAATTAAATACTTAAGAATTAACTAATCAAGGAAGTGAAAGATCTCTATGATGAAAAAACTACAGTATTTAAGACAGAAGAATTAAGAAGACATCAGAAAATGGAGAGATATCCCCTGTTCTTGGTTAGGCAGAATGGTCACTGTCAAATGGACCTATTTTCTAAACTGATACGTAGATTTAACTCAATCTTAATCAAAATATCAACAACAACATTCCTCACAGATCTAGGGAAAACAACCCGAAAATTCATTTAGAACCAGAAGAGACCCACAATAGCACAAGAAATTCTGAGAAACAAGAGCAAAGTAGGAATTATCACAATCCTAGATCTGAAGTTACATTACAGAAGTTATATTATCACAAGCCTAGATATGAAGTTATATTATCTGAAGTTATATTTGAAGTTATGTTACCACAATCGGAAGTTATCTGACGTTATATTATCACAATCCTAGATCTGAAGTTATATCACAAAGCAATAGTGATTTTTAAAAAAGCATGGTACTGCCACCAAGACAAACACGTGGATCAATAAAACCGAATAGAGGAGCCAGAATGCAACTATTTGATCTTTGACAAAGAAGCCAAAAATCCACTGGAGGAAAGACAGCCTCTTAATAAATGGTGCTGAAAAACTGGCTATCTATACACAAAAGATTGCATCTAGACACATATATCTCACCATATGCCAAACTAAAAATGGATCAAAGATCTAAATGTGAAAACAGAAATAATCTACTGAAAGATAAAACAAGTAAAACTCTGAAAACATAGCTGTAGGGAACAACTTTCTGAACTTCTAACCCCAACAGCACAAGAAATATTACCAAGAATCAACAAATGTGATTACATCAAATTAAAAAGCTTCGGCACAGCAAAAGGAAACAACCAACATTGTGAAATGACAACTTATAGAATGGGGAAAAAAAATTGCCAGCTAGTCCTTGGACATAAGACTAACATCTAGAATATACATACATTAAAAAAAAAACCCTCAAAAAAAACAAGTACCAAAGTAAAAGACCTAATCTTTCTGCAGGTGAAGATTTTGCAGAATTGTTTAGATTGTGGAGGCAGAGCCTTCATGAGCAAATTAATGCCACTACACAAGAAGCTTTCTCTACTTTGCTCTTGTTACGTAAGGACACGATCTTTCTCTTCCTGAAGAACACAGCAACAAGGTATCGTCAAGCAGACCAAGCCTGCTCAGCACCTGGATCTTGGAATTTCCAGCCTCCTGGATGGGGGGAAATAAAGGTTCTTGTATAAACTACTCACTCTGTGTTACTCTGCTATAGTAATGGCCTAAGCTTTTACTTTTAAAGAAAGAGTTTTAATGTCTACTATCTCACACAAATCTCCCCGGCGGCCAAGCGATAGTACAGGTAAATGAAGAAACTGAAGCCTGGAAATGCTTAAGAAACCAACCCAGGGTAACACTGGTGAAAAGACTCCATAGCCTGGGCTCCTCAAGCTCATCACAGTCTCCAGGAAGCCATCACTGGTTCATGTTCAGAAGCCTGGAGATGAATAGGACACTTGAACAGTACACAGAAAACACGCTCTGATTCCATGCTACAAACAGGCCTTGAATAACACGGGAATAATGCTGCAATGACCAGAGAACTATGTTCCTCTCTCCCTGCCCTGGACACAGGACGGCAGAGCTGCTACCTTTTTGATTCCTAACTCAGTTTCTGAAAAGGGGGGGCGGGGCAGCCTGGAGTCATGGAGTTGGGACATAACAGCCCTTTCCTGTGCTTACAAATCAATTCACAAAATAAGTAACTCATCTTTGGACAGAAGCCCTGGCTGTAGTCAGAAATATATTTATGCCAGTAACTTGAGAAACCCTTTCTCAAGGAGGCAAGAAAGCATAAAGCGGTTGTTATTTATAGAAGTTAAACAAACAGACCTCTGCTGAGAGGGATAATACCTCACAAAAAATGGACAGCTTTTGTGGTGCACACTCTTCACACACCTGGCTGTGGAAACATGCACAAAAACATCCCTGCCTATTTTTGCCTGCCTGCTTACAAAAGAATTACCACCCAGAGCAAAATTGTGAGTGTCTAGAAAGCTGATTTATATTGAGCAACCAGCAAAGTGAGTCAAATTTAAAAATACCTTTGACAGAATATCTAAATATTAATTCGGTCATTCTAAAGAAAAAAGTGGACTGCCCTTTGATATTGGTAGAATTTCTAAAAATGAAGCCACTGGAGATAGGATCTAGGATTCCAGGCATGTAATTTAGACTGGGCAGTGTTTTCTTTCTCACAGGGTATTTTGCTAGAAACTTCCCCTTTCTTCTGGAAAGTTCTGAATGGTAAAAGTCCCTGATGAGACGTTTGTCTTCTCCCAACCTAGATTTGACCAGGGGCTCAGAGGAACAAATCCGAGGCTGTACGTAGGTCCACGAAGTGTGGCGATACCCACACTGACAAGCATTGCTACAGTGGATCAGAAAAGAGAAAGAAGAGAGAGGAAAAAGCAAGATGGGGAGATGACAGGACCTGCTGGCAACTCCTGAACCACATGAGTCACTTTCCCTTTCTGTCACTGCAGGAAACTGAATCTGTCCACTGCCTCTTCAGAGGTCAACCGAGTGCTCACCAGCAATCTTGGGGAGCCAGGATTCACACTGGAGGCCAGCTGCCTCCCAACCACAGAACAGCAGTCATTTGCACTGCCTACCACCATAGCCTGGGACCTGGGTACAGTTTAGCAGACGCATCCTGTGGTTGTGCAGAACACACAGCTCTTCCACAGCTCTCATTCTTGACTATCTCCTAAAGACATGAGGAAGGCATGCTATCCGTGACTTAAGTACGCCAGCAATCCAGGCCTCACCAGAGAGAGGGAGCTGAACCTCAGACCTCACCAGGTCACCGTCCACCCAACTGAAACCCTCCCGGCTTTGTGGTCATCCCTGCCTGTGCCTGGTCGGATGGGTAGGGCAAGGCAGGGAAGAGGTTCAGTGACAGTGCCTGGGTGAGACTTATTTCAAGGGCGCACACAGAGCAGCCTTGAGCATTAGAAAATGTTTTTCCAACAACTCTAAGCCTGGCAATAAATTTATTTATGTGGAAACTTTACACATACTACAGAGATTCAAAAATGTAAATGTGTGTAGCATCCCTGGAGGCTGAGGCAGGAGAATCACAAGTTTGAGTGCAGCCTGGGCAATTTAAAATGTTAATGAGACCCTGTCTCAAAAAAATAAAAAGGGTGGGGATAGAAGGGTGCTTGGTGCCAAGGTCCTGCATTTAATCCCTGGTACTACAAAAATAAATAAATAAAAATATAAATATCTAGCCTCCTGTTATGGCTTGTATCTGGATGTCCCCCCAAAGCCTCATGCAGTCATAGGTGGGGCTTTTTCAGAGGTGGCTGAATCTAGAACGTGTGACTGATTCAAAGTGCAATGGTAGGATTAAGGGTGGGTGATTACTAAATCAGTCCGCTGATTGGTTTGGCACTGCCCTAATACTGGTAGCCTGGATACAATATAAGGAACAGAAAGAGGCTTGTCTTGTTTCTTGCTTGTATTGCTATCTTCAGTCTGCCATGAACTGTTCCTCTCTGCAATGTCTGTCTGCCACGCCACCCTGCCTTGGAGCCAGCTGATACGGACTGAAACTTCTATAAACTGTGAGCTAAATAAACCTTTCTCCTTTAACTTTGGGTGTCAAGTATATTATCTTAGCAATGAGAGAAAACTAAGACACCTCAGAATATCAAGCAGAAGATGCCAGTCTGTCAGTGAAATTTAGAGATTTTCTTTTGGGACTTATAAATTTTAAGTTTGAATACCCTTTAAACTCAGATTAAGGTTACTTCTTCCAGGAAGCTGCTGCTGACTGGTAGACTCTCATTACTCTGGGCTAAAAAGTCTTTTATAGCTGGTCCTGGTGGTGCATGCCTGTAATCCCAGCACTCAGGAGGCTGAGACAGGCGGATCCTTGTAAGTTCGAGACCAGCCTGGGCTACAAAGTGAGCTCAAGGCCAGCCTGAATAGCATAGCGAGACCCTGTCTCAAAAAGACAAGGGCCAGGGATTTGGCTCAGTGGCCTAAGCACCTGCCTGGCCAGTGCAAGGTCATGAGTTCAATCCCCAGTGCTGCAAAAAATAATAAATAAATAAATAAAAGTCTTTTCTGTGCACCCCAAATCACTTTTGAATAGCACTGCTAACCTTTCTACACTTATTTTAATAACCCAGACTGTAAGCTCCTTGATTGGAGGACAGGGGGTAGCTTTAATGCATTTAAAATCTTAGCAATCCAGCAATGAGTAAGCAGCCAAGGACTGATTACATGTTTGCTGAATGAATAAATGAAGTCATTCTTTAGAGAGGTTCAAGTCTAAAAGTCACTAACCATCAGACAAATGCATATAACATTTCGTTGTACAAGTAATTCCTGAGATTTGAGAAACAGCCAAAATTTGAACTGGAATTTGAAAAGGAATATAAGTATGATGTCTTTTTTTTCTAAATCAGGGAATTGCAATTAATTTTTAACCTTTCCTTAACAGCTGGGAAGAATTTCAAGATTGTCGGGACTTGCTGATGGTGTTATAATGAAACATCAATTTGGCCTAACTGGGAGCGTTGCCAGGACAACTGTGACTCTCCATCATGTCAAATTACAGCCGTTATCTCTCTGGGTGTCAGTTTTCCCAAATAAGCTAACTGACCTTGAAAAAGTATATTGTTAGGTCAAGTTTTGACTTTTCTTTGGATTCGTCTGGCTTGTTAGACAAAAGAGACAGACAGAGAACCAGAGCCACAGAAAGGGACAGAGAATTGAAAACTCTGAAAAAGACAACAATTCCTTCAGATCTGGGAGGAAAGTCAGGGCTCATGCTTGAGTCGTGCACAGCCCTCAGTCTTCAAAACTCAGAGCACCTCGGAGCTGGAGGGAGTTTAGGAATAATACCTGCGGCTCATCCGGGGTGTGCACGAGTAAAATGTGGCAAAGTAGGAAGGGGGAGGCACAGGTGGTATGAAGTCATCCGGGTCTGGGATGCGTCCGTGGTCCTCCACTTCTTCCACAGAGATCTGGGATTCATCCTGATTAAACAGCACTTCAGTTAGTCAACAGCCTTTACTGCCACGGGATGGGGACAAGAGCAATGCATTACACACAGGGGCCCCGGCTAGCACAGCCACCACCCAGCAGGACTCGTCCCGGTGCCCCCTTGCCTAGACTTACGATGCAAGACCTTCGGGTGGCGAATATCTGGAGGTAGCGAAGGGCAGCAGCCACCAGGCAGACAGTGGTGGTCAGGGCATTCAAGGCACACAGGGCGAAGAGGACTTTCTGGAACACGGAAACAATGACACCTCAGGGCGCTTCGGGGCAGGCGACCAGAGTGAACCATAAAAACGTGCTTAAAGAACAACACTGTCCCAATGCGACAAGTCTCACAAGAAAATGCGCGCAAAGGATTTAGACGCTTGGTTAACTGGCCGTTATTACGATCTTCAGGTAAGAATGTGAACTTCTTAATTTTAAAAACTTACCCTAGAAGATCTCTGTCCTAGAAAGACCTGGCATTTTAACACAGTCTGCCCTCTGTATCCGTGAGTTACACACCTGCGCTTTCAATCAAGCAAGGATGTAAACACTTACATTAGGTATTGTAACTAAGCTCGAGATGGTTTAAAGCACCCAGGTTATATGCAAATACACACCATGTTATAAAAGGACATGGGCATCACAGATTTCGGGGATCCTCAGGGTCTTAGAGACCATCCCCATGGATACCAAGATATGACTGTATTTCGTTTTGCAACTGTATGGATACTGTCTAGAAACCTTCCTTCCAGGAGAGCAGTGAGGCTCTTTTCTGAAACTGTTTGTCTCCAGAGACAGTGATTTCCAGCCTGAGTGCAGCACAGTCCGTAATCTGTGGCCACTGATTTCTATTTCAGGAGCATCTGGGAGTGCTGCCCCAAGTACCCACTGAGGGCACAGCAGGGGCTGCGCCAGCCAGAGTATAAACAGGCCCTCTCTCCTCTAAACACATCTCAGAATAGCAGCAAAGCAATGCCAAAAGCAGCTATGGGTACGGTCCTCACTCCTACATGGGGCTTTCCCCAACCCGAGGCCTGCCTCAGAAAGTTGGGGTGACTCAGGCACCAAATATGCAGAAGCCAAGGAAAGTGGGGCATTTTTACATCCTATGAAACCCAGGGCTGGCAGCTATGAGTATGTCTCTCTCTCTCTCTCTGCTTAGAGACTCTTCTTCCCCACAGAAAATAAACCCAAAACAAAGCTGTCAGTGACAGACAGCCCAAGAGCTCATATATCAGAGATCACTGACTGATTTTGTCACTCACGTGGCTAATGCCCTTGAAATTAGGACACAATTTTTATTTAATTCCCTAAATAAAGGTTAGCTTTGTCTTTCTTTTCAACTAGAATAATTTGTTTTTAAATTTCTGTTGCCTATTATAGTTATCACCAATTAAGAGATAAAAGTTCTGAATTCCCCCAGTATCTTTTGGCCAACCTCTCTCCTTAGTCTGTGTGTCACAGAACAGCAGCAGTCAATAAGTGCACGCACTTCGCGCGCATTAACAACTGAACATCAGCAAGCAAGTAATTTAAAGGCTTTGCTTAAGCTACATCTTGTATGTGTACGCATACATGCCTACAAAAGTTACATGTGTATATACTTACATGCCTGCACAGCAGTTAGGTGCCTTTCAATTTTTACTCGTTTAAGAGTCCCTGAACACAAAGAAAGCTGTCCATCCATAATTTAACACACACACACACACACACCACACATACCATAATCTGTGGTTGTTTCTGCACTCAATTCTGTCCTGGGGTCATTAATGAAGGGTCACCCATACCTGGTTTCAGCAGCTTAATTCGAAGGCAGTGATGACAGGAACATTTCAAGTCACTCTGCCTTCTCTGGGGGCTTCCGTGGTGTATGTTTTGGTGGAGCTAGAATCTGTCCAACATACCTTAAGGAGAAGGTGAACGGCACTGCAAGGCTGAACCGGGAAGAGTTTCAAGGCGTTTTCTTTGTCTGTGCATTTGGCAGGTTGAAATTCTTCACAACAGAAGCAAATCTTGCCCTCCCCTAAGTCCACCTTAAGGGAAAAGAGGCAGAACAGTGATTTAATTATTAAGAAAAAGAACCCTTGCTACAGCAGAGAGCAGCCATCATACACAAGCGATATGGCAGGGTTTCAAGTCAGGCAATAACTCTCAATCAGCCAGAACGGGCTCAGGTGTGCTGAGTTGAGAGCCAAAGCCAACTTTCAGTCATTGACTATACATGTTACAGTGTCACTGCAAGCCAGCAGGGGTCCTGTTCATGACGTTTCCATGGGGACTTGGACTCATGGGACAACCACCATCTCTGCAGCAAGGCCCGACTGGCAAGCCGGGGAGAGGGGAGGGACGTGACACAAGGCGCACTCGCATGTAAAGTCAGGTCACTGCACAAAATACAGGACGTCCAATGAAATTTGAATTCAAGAAAAGTGACATTTAATTTTTTAAAATATAAGTATGTCCTCAAACATTGCACAAGACATGTTTATACTTAAAAAGTTGGCAATTTTATCCGAAATACAAATTTATTTGAGTACGCTATAATTTTACATGTTAAATCTGGCAACCCTAGCTTAAAGCTTCCTATTGGGAGTGACATTCATCACATCAGCTCATAATTTCATTATCAAAGCAAATCACGTGGCCCCATCTAACTCTGAGAAAGTGGAGAAATCGACCTTCCCACCTGCCTGGACTGTGCAGGCTTACAGAGACCTCACGCTCCATGTCTATAAAGCAGACCCGACTGTGGTTGCTTTGTGTGAAGTGGTAATTGGTGAGTGACTCTGCATTTTCAGGGAAATGCTTTGCAAATTTTTGTCACTTTTCAAGTTTTTCTCGAATCATACTGTGAAAATATATACCACCCAAACAGGGCAAATAAGACCCATGAAGTGCAAGCAGAGGTGCATTCTTAGTTGCTCAGAGCCTAAGCTGTTGAAGCTGGCTTCTCTGATTTGACTAAAAGGGAAGGCTACAGCTCTTTCATTAATCATCAAATTAATTAGGCAGCTCTGACTTCACCATCTGCAAAACTCTTC
>RJWT010052533.1:0-10546 GCA_004365215.1 Cuniculus paca | reverse complement strand
TAATCCAGAGGGATGCATGCCTGTTACTTATAAAATAGCCATCACGCTTTGTGTTCAAAGTTAATGACTTTTAGATGACACTGGTAGAGAGATTTGTAGTGATGTCCAATTGATTGTTCATGGTCCAGTTTTCTAAAGAACCATCCCCATGGCGTGGAATGAGGAACCTGCCAATATCCCACCTGAGAGACTCGGGATAGAAAACACAACTTCATGAATCCAGTTTGAAACGAATCTGAGGTGTTTTGTGGAATTCCGACATCTCATCAACATGCACTATATCTCTGTGTTGTTCTTCCCATTGGCTTAGTGGATACTTTGACTTTTTTCTTATTTTTAAAACTTCAGCCTAGCATTGTTCTTTTCTTTAATCTGGAACAATGCAAAGATTGTACAAATATTTTTTTTAATTTCAGTTTATGTTTGCTGAAAGTGTCAGGAATACACAAAATGTAAGATGCATTCCTTCTCAGGTTTTGGGATTTGGCTCTCTGTAATTAATTTGTCCATTGCTGCAGTGTACTCTCATCTTTATCGGTCTTCCAGTGCCCTTCATGTGACCTGATATGGTTTATAGTAATTTAGGCTGGATTTTCTTCTTCGCTTTTACTTCACTTTGCCAAATGATAGGAAAAGGGGAAAGTGAATTTTATTCAAATTTATTATAATTGCACAACATGAGCAGAGTCTCAAGAAGGTCTACTCCTTGGCTCATGAATGAAGAGTTGCCAACTAAGGTGCAGGAAATTAAGTGCCATTTTTACATGTAGCCCCAGGCTCCTTGGAAGGAAGGGAAATGATTTCACTTTTCAGTGAGCTGTGGGAAATTGTTGCAAAACCATAAGGGAAAGCCTTATTTCTGCGAAAAAGAGCTCTGTGGTCAACAGAGCGAAAGAGTCTTGAATTTAACATTGTGAAAGGTTTCCGCTGAACAAACCACAGGTCTTGACTACATCGACTTTGGGAGCCAAGAGCATCTGGAGCCCTGAATTCAGACCATAACCCCAAAAGTTATTGCTTTCCAGTAATACTTCAGAATTGCTGATATGCAGTGTTCATGTATGAAATACCTGAGTAGATGTCATTCATTTTTAAAACATAGGACTTTGTAACAATTTTCAAACTTTTCTACTCATTCAATCCAACTAACAGATATTTGACTTAATGATTTTATGCAAGAGAATATTGTGAATTTTTGTAAGACTAGCTGTAATTGTAAAAGATGGAAACAATAACTAGAAATTGTTAGATGCATTCAGACATATAGAGTAGAGGTAAAGAAATCCCAGCTATTAGAAGTTATTGAGTATATTATGCAACTATAGAAAATTTCTCCTAATCTAATATAATACAAGGGAAATGTGTAACCAGTCATAATTGTTACAGTTGGCATTTGTTAGAACCTTAAAATATGTCAAGATCTTTTAATTAATTCACATATATTCATTCTCACAGTAATTCTCTTAGATGGGCACTACTGTTAGTCTCAATTTACACATGAAGAAATTTAGCAAGTTTGTACAGCTGGTAACTCCTAGATTTGGAATTCAAATTCAGAAATCTATCTCCAGACTTCACATTTAATCATTGTTCTATATACAATCAGCAAACAAAGGGCTATATTTACAATGACTAAGCCTAGTAACACTCCATGTGAACGCAAAAAATCTGGAAGAGAGTACACAGAACTGAAATTAGTAAAAAACGTTGAAATTTGAAAGATACATGACTTTTATTTCTAACTTATGGTTTTTACTGAGTACTGTGTAAGATTTGAGTACAAAATTCAAATTTTGTTAAAGTAGGCCAGTCCTCTGTTATAAAAGATAAAGAGTTCTTTGTTCCAGTTATCTATTTATTCCATTTGGAAACCCACTGCAAGAGCTCTGGTATTCTAGGGTTAGGTAAGGCCACTGGAGAGCTCCAGATGTTGGAAAAGTAGATGATTGGAAAATGAGCCCTTTGTAGAAAAATGGAATAAGGATTTGCTAATATTTAGGTCACAAAAGGATAGCCTGGGTAGTCTGTTTGTAATCTTCTAGCCTATCATGAGAAAGTGACAAGGATGATAGGTATAAGGGGCCTAGAAAAAAAATCTAATTTAAACTTTAGGAAGAACTTCTGAGATGTGATGGTATTACACTGAGTTGTGTATTGATATTTTAAAATTAGTTTTATCTCTTAAAAAATAGTTATATCTTTCCCATCCCTTGGGAAAGCAGGAATGCTCACATAGAGAAGGAAAGAATATTTATAAATGGAGGTGGGAAATGCAGCATGCAGTGGAATATAGACTGTATTTTGCTTAAGGAAAATGAAGGATGTATGTTGTATGTTAACCTTACTCAAGCTACATTGTTGAAAACTTCTAATTTTTTGTGCAAAATTATCAACTATCTATAATAGGTTATTTTTTGAGTTTGAATGGCATAAAATTATAGTTTA
Source organism: Cuniculus paca (assembly GCA_004365215.1). Classification (NCBI taxonomy): domain Eukaryota; kingdom Metazoa; phylum Chordata; class Mammalia; order Rodentia; family Cuniculidae; genus Cuniculus; species Cuniculus paca. The sequence continues at coordinate 8,101 of RJWT010052533.1, read as the reverse complement.
CAATTCAAGACAGTCCTGTATTTTTTTCTTTTTGATTTTTCAAACTGTGAGCCTATGAGTATGCTTAGGAAAAGTATGTAGAAAATTTACATATTTACATATTACATATTTGTATATAAATTTGTGTGTACATATTTGTAGTAAATTTACAAATTTGTATGTTTTCAGGGAGACTCCATGAAAATCTCATGGTTTTATCAAATGCTTATTAATGTCAGTGGTGCCACATTTCTTCAGTAGAACCTCCACTGCTGTTTCAGGAAATGGAGAATTGACTGGTAATGGTCATTTCAGTAGAAAGGTAAATGGATGGATAGATAAGAGAACGGAGAGACAGACAGACATATATAGATGCAATCTTTTGCACAGACTTAGAGACTTTTATTCACTTTTCCAGTTGTAAATTTTCTAAATACATTGTTGCAAACTCTAATTGGAAATGAGAAGAGACAACACAAACATTTAAATGTCTTTAATCAATGGCTGTGGAAGAGCTTGATGCCTAGGAATTTTACACTGGGACTACTGCAATCTGTATCTTCCACCTTGAGTTTTGGCAGAAAGGTGGGGTCAGTTCTTTGAGAGGATGCCGCTGGGATTCTTTTTGTGGGTGCCCTGCTGCCCAGCAGTCCAGCATAGTTATCTGTGATTTGTTAATAAACAGTGTAACCAGCTTTGGGGTCTCCTCTCAGGTAAAAGCATCACTCCAAGGACTAACACTCAATGGATTGTCTCTTGCTTACCTTGGTGATACCTGTTCTTTTGTTGGGAAATCTGTTAGTTAACAAAGTGCTTATTTCGATTTTGTGTAATTCAAGCTTATGGACACCAAAAGTTTAAATAAGCAGGAGATGTTTGTTTCCTCAAGGCATTGCTTTCTTGAAACCAAAAACAAGCAAACAAAATAATGAAAGCACATTAATTGCTCCTTTGTAACTCAGGGTGTATTGCTTTATACTTTGATAAGACTTATTAAGACTCAGTTTTACATTTACTGCTTTTTCTTTGACTTTCTATTGCCTATGAACTCAAAAGTGTGTTTTTGCATATTGAGTGTGTGTCTGTATGTTTTAAAGTAGAACAAATTGACTTTTGAGAAGAAAATGGTTTATAGAGCTATTTTGGCTGGTGTTATAGGATAAAGTAAGATTGATTATATGCAGCAAAAAAGGGAAATGTATTCAAAGACTCTGATTAACATATTCATTTTTGCTACTTTTCCTTTTAATGTTTCCACTGATTCTGAAAATTAGTATTGCCCCAACATATTAAGATTTACACAATAAAACCTAGAGTGGAATGCAAGTCTTTGTAAGGAAAATATAGCAAGATATATGCTAAGCAGAGTTTCGTATTTGATAGCAGCTGGAAACAGCGTTTCCCTGGGGTTCTTTTGACTGAGAATCTGAGTGTATATTTAACCTCTCTACTCCTGGTTGGTTGTCCACTTATGCATTCACTTAGCTTTTTATTTGTTTATCAACTATTAATTGTTGCCCATGCTGCTCAATATTATGTATTGTAAAATTAATAAGAAATGATTCCTTGGGGTTGACTAGAGTTTATAATAATTTATTACAGATTTTAGACAGAATTTAATGGAAGAGACTGAAAGCTCTAAACATAAAGAAATAATAAGGAAAAGAAAATACTAATTACCATGATTTGATCAACATATGCATACATCTGTTAAAATGCTGCACTCCAACTGTTAAAAACACACAAGTCTTACATGCTAATAAAAATTAAAATGAAACAATTCTGCTTTTAAGCAAATATGTAACCAAAGTACATGGTAGAACAGACAAGTTAAACAGAGAGCAATTTATTTAAATTGAAAGGTATTTGAGGGTTTTATGTAAAATGGCTTTTTATCATGACTTTGAGAGACAGGTGAGATTTTGATAGAGAAAGGGAAGGGAGTTAGGACTTCCAATTTAAGGAGATTAATCTTTGACTTTTTTATGTGTGAAATTTCGCACTAAATAAATAATATTTGGTGATCTATAGTCTATTCTTTAGAATGTGGAAAAAGAAATGGAAACTTACAGAGGTTCAGGTTGTTTTCAAATGAAAAGGCAGAGTAAGTAACAAAATCGCTGGTATCGTTGATCATTGCAGAGCTCACAAAGGTTGGCAAATTCCTTTTCTCAAAGGGCCAGATACTGGATAATTTAGATTGTACACTATGCAGTCTTTATCACAATTACTTTTGCCATTGTGTCTCAAAAGTAACCACAAATCATATGGATATGAGGGGGCGTGGCTATGTGACACACAGAAAATGAGTTTTACATAATGCTCTTATTTCATAAAGTACTGTTCTTTTGATTTATGTTGATCCTTTTAAAATATTAGAATCATTTTTGATTCTTGCTATTCAGAGTCAGGGGTCGGGCTCTATTTGTCCTGTGTAATGTAGTTGCAGGCCCCTAAAGCTTAAAAGAATTCCATTATCAGTATTTACTTAAAAAAAAAAAACATTAAGAAGCTCTTTACTCTTTTGTCCAAGGCTGTCACATGGCATAATTCATGAACTCTCACTTGGTTCCCAGTCTATGTGAATAGCACTCCCCACTGCAGCTGGAGTGACCACTGACCCTCTACTCTAACACCGAGGAATGTCATACTGTATGTCACCACATGTTAGGCATCTATCCAAAGTAGACAGATGCACCTGCTGAAAAATAATAAAGTACAAAATTAACTGAGGTAAGATTTTGTTCTTTTTAATAGCGTATAAAAATTTCCAGGCTCAGTCTTGAAAAGAGTGAAGCTATGTCACATGTATGTGAATATTGTTTATTGATCTTTTAAAGTGCAGAGCTTTTACTGTTTTTTCCTTTATCTTCAATTGTCCCTTTTTAAAATTAAAAAGTAGGCTATTTTATCTTCCAGCAGGTTAAGTGTTTTTGCTTTAATATTTTTTTCTTTGATCCATTGATTTTAGTTTAGTACATGGTGAGAGATATGTATCTAGATTTAATCTTCTGCCTGTGGATAGGCAGTTTTGCCAACACCACTTATTAAAGAAACTGTCTTTCCTCCAGTGTGTGTGTGTGTGTCTGGCCCCTTTGTGAAAGATCAAGTGCATGAATGAACTTGAGGTTGTTTCTGCATCCTCTATTCTGTTCTTCTGATCCTCATGTCTGTTTTTGTGCCAGTTTTATGCTGTTTTTATCACAGTATGTTTGTAATATAGTTGTGGGTCCAGAATGGTGATGCTTCCTGCTTTGCTCTTTTTACCCTAGATTTATTTTGTTATTCCAGGTCTTTTCTGGTTCCATGTGAATTTTAGGATTATTTTATCCAGTTCTGTGAAGAATGCTATTGAAATTTTGATTGAGTTTGTGTTAATAAAAAAGTAGGTACAGGGCTGGGGATCTAGCTCAGCAGTCTAAGTGCCTGCCTGGCAAGCACAAGGTCGTGAGTTCAATCCCCAGTGCTGCAAAAAAAAAAAAAAAAAAGTAGGTACAACTCTTGAAGTCATAGGAATAGGCAAGGACTTTCTGAACAGAACCACAGTTGCAAGGAATTAGTCCTAAGAATCAATAGATGGAATTGTATTAAATTTAAAAAAGTTCTGCCCAGCAAAAGAGAAAAACATGGTGAAAAGACAATGGGAAAAAAATCATTGTCAACATTTTCTCACATCCCTAAAATATATAAAGAACTAAAAAAATTAGACCCCCTTGAATAAGAGATTCAATAAAAAATTGGCAAGTGAAATACGTAGATACTTCACAGAAGGAAAGTACAAATTGTCGATAAGTACAGGAAGAAATGTACAACATTGCTGGCTGTTAGAGACGTGCAAAATTACAGCAATGCTGTGATTCCATCTTACCCCCAAAAGAATGGCCCTCTCAAGAAATCCAGTAGTAACAAATACTGGAGAGGCTGCTGGGAAAAAGGAGCACTTCAGCACTGTTGGTGGGAATATAAACTAGTGCAACCACTGTGGAAATCAGTGTGGAGATTCATTGAAAATCTCAAGGTAGAAATTCCATTTGACACAGCTATTTCTCTTCTTAGCATCTTCCTGGAAAGAGTTAGATATCATATTACAATGATACATTCGTAATAGCTAAATCTTGGAAAAAGCCTAAATGTCCTTCAATAGATGAATAGATAAATAAAATGTGGTATTTACACACAGTGGAGTACTACTCTGCCATAAAGATAAACTTGAATCATTTGTAGAGAAATAGATACAGCTTGAAACTGTAATATTAAGTGAAATAAATCAGATGCATGAATTTAAATATCACAGTTGAGAAACCCAAAGTATAAATAAAGAAGAAAATAAAAGATAGATAATCAGAACTAGGGGGATAGATCTTTCTCAGAGGAGTAAGAAATCAAGAGATGGAGGGGAGGGGTGGAGGATGAAAGAATGACAAAGGTGTGTCCTGTACATGTACCAGCTCCACACAAGTAATGTAAATATTAGTACACATGTACTAATGAAAAAGAAGGGAAAAGAAAAGACACCATAAAAATAGATTGACTAATTTACAAAACAAATGTGATGCACATCTGATAGTATCCTTAGAAAGTACTCAGTGTGCTTTATATCCCAGATACTTGAATGTAACAGTGAGATCCAATATACATGAATATTCTTGATGCAGATGAGAAATCTTACATAGAGAAATATTACATAGCAGAAACCAGCTACCATCAAACTACAGATCCTGGAAACATGTTAGGGTTCACTAGACAATTTGTTGTACGTTCTTATGGTTAGACTTCTGGAATTTCTTTTTTTTTTTTTGTATTTGTTTATTTATTTTTGATACAGTGTCTTGCTATGCAGTTGAGGCTGAGCCAGACTCACTGCAATCCTCCTGCCTCAGCTTCCCAAATGCTGGGATCGCAGGCATGTGCCTGGCTAACTTCTGAAACTTCAACTTTATTGGTCTAGAATTTATTTAGAAAATTCATAGGACTACATATTTTCATGTAAGTCTGGCTTCAAATGCTGTACAAATCTAATCATGAAAATTCTGATTAATAAAATATAAACTATCCCCTGGACAAATTATCTCTTCTTTCTGTATGTCAGTTTCCTCTTCCAGAAAGTGGACTCATAAAGGTATTTTCATGGGTTGATGCAAGAGTTAAATGAAGTAATGAATCAACTTGATTATTTTAATTACTAATTTAGAGATTTAATTTTTTTCTGCATGAAAGAATAAATAGAAATCAAATTTTCTGGCTCCCTGACATATTTATTATGAAATTAATTTTTTTCTTAGAGTCTTTTGGCTTCAACACTGAGTATGAAAGAATCATGTCCCATCTTTGTTCTACCAATACTTGTCAAGAAAATTTAATATCCTAAACCAGGTGCTTCCTTTGGTTTTGAAGGAACAGTTTCTTCTGTGGAAGTTATTTATTTATTTATTTATTTTTGGTGCCAGGAATTGAACTCAGGACCTCATACTTGCCAGGCAAGCCCTGTGCCCCTGAGCTGTATCCCCAGCCCTTGTGAAAGTTATTTTGTTCATGAAGTAATTAAGTAAAGTATTAGATCAGTTTAGTTATTGGGTACTTGTTATGGTTGATACATTGTGTCAACTTGAGAAGTTTAGAAGTTTAACTGAGAGACTCAGCAGGGAGCCAGGGTTCTTACTTTGTAAATATCCTCATCCTGTGCAAAGGAGGGCAAGGACATTTTGTGAGTGCTACACCTGCCCTGGAGTGGGGGTGGCCTGGTACAACATAAGAGTAGAGAAGAGGCTTGCATTTTTCTCCTTTTTGCTCTGGCTGCTGCCTTGAAGTGTTGCCCCAGTGCCATACCACCCTGCCTAGAAGTCAGCTGATTATGGACTGAAATCTCCAGAAACTGTAAACTAAATAAACCTTTTCTTCCCTAATTTTGGATGTCAGGTATTTGTCTCAGCAATGAAAAAAGCAAGCAAGACAGTACTAGAATATTTATGCATTCAGTGACTATGTGGATATGCTATGCATTGTGATGACTTATGAAAACAATCTGTCTATCCTACCTGGCCAGATTCTTAACAAGCATGAAACTCACAGTGAGATACTAGTTTGCATAATGGAAGGATTGATTCTTCTGATTTTCCTTAAAGGAAAACTTTCTAGCTGTAAAGGTGAAATTGGAACCATTTGGTCCTCTGTTGTCTCAGCAGAGTTTGCTTTTATGCCACAGAACTCTGCTCTACTGCTCACTTCTCCGCATACTGATGCTCACTGTTCAAAATGATTTTGTGCTGAAGATCAGGAAAGGGATGTTTTATTAAGTAAACTGTATTTAATGAGCATTAGAGGACATCTTCAGGCTAAAGAGTCTCTCATTTAATGCTAAGATCAGAAGATTATTAAAATATCTTACTGGAGTTTTTTACATGTTATGGGTTTATTCCTCCTATTTAACTTTAAATAGTTCATTTAGTTTATTCTATTTAGAGACTCCCAGTTTTGTGAACACACGTCTTCCTATTTTCTTTAAATCCTTGCTTCTTAACTTGCCTGCACCTAAGATCTACTTATAAAATTAGAAAAAGGAAAATCCATCTTTGGTCTCACACATGTATTTAATTAACTTGGAGGGTGACCCACATATATTTTTTTCTCTGTTTTCTTATTTATTAAAATAATGCAGGGTGATTTTTTTTCTCTCTCTCTCATTTTGAGACCAGTGTCTCATTGGATTTCCCAGCCTGGTCTTGAACATGTGAGCTCGAAGAATTCTTTCACCTCAGTCTCCTGTGAAGCTGGGAGTGCAGACACATGTCACCTGTGGGTCCACTCAGGTCTTTTCAACATAATATTTTTGCTTAAAACTAGTGGCATAAATTAGCACTTATAAAGTTTTGGTACATGTGAAAGCCACATGAGGATTTTATTAAAATAAAGATGCTGATTCTTCAGGAGATCTGGTTGGGACGTTGCTAGAGCCAAGCTCCTGATCATTGGACCATATTTTCCAGAAGAAAGGTCTAAGTTAAGGCCCAATTTAGTTAGAAAACATTTTTCCCATGAATACTTTGACTAAACGGTTGACTATGAAATAACTAACTTTTGTTTTTTTAGTTACTCAAAATGCCCTTATACTCAACCTATAAAAATAGGCAATTTTTACTGTCACACTGCTTAATTGAGTCCTTCTTTTGCTGAGCACATATTATTTGCCACAATTTTGCTGGGTTTGCATGCCATGTGCACAGGGGAAAAGTACAAACTTGTGACGGCCGGGGATTTAGCTCAGTGGCTTAAGTGCCTTCCTGGCAAGCACAGGGTCCTGAGTTCGATCCCTGTACCGAAAAAAAAAAAGTACAACCTGTGCTTAGGTATCTTAAAAAAGAATAGGGGTTTAATGATAATTGTCATGGTTAAAAGTAAAAAGCTGATGAGGAAGTGATTTATTTTATTGCACAATTTTTAAGTGTGATGCTTTTTTAAGTGATGCTTAAAGCTTTAAAAATTCAGGAAGTCTAAAGTTTTCTTTGAAGTCTGTATACATGTGTATGTGAATGTACAAGATAGTTCAGTAAGGATTTTTATTTATGGACACATTTAAGGTCGCCACAACAGTGCTTGATTAGGAAAAAAAAAAAACCTTAAAAAGTATTTGTGAAGCCGGACATGGTGGCACACTCCTGTGATCCCAGCACTGGGGAGGCTGAGACAGGAGGATTGTTGTGAGTTCGAGACCAGCCAGGGATACAAAGTGAGCTCAAGGCCAGCCTGAATGGCACAGTGAGACCCTGTCTCAAAAAGACTAAAAAAAAAAAAGAAGTATTTGTGGATTGAACTGTTGGTAACCCATACTGGCCACCTAGTGCGAGGGAGTGCACCTTTTGAAAGGGATGATGCGACTGGAAGTCAATGATAATCACAAACACCCAACCCAGCCATCATGTCACACTGACAATGAGTCCCTCATTTAGAAAACTGTAAAAGCAGAGAATAACAGAAGGAGCGGTATGTTTGGAGAGCTCCTGCTACACACCTGGCAGTTAGCACCCACCAAGGAGGACCTGTCACGCTGCCCTGCTTCCCTTTTTTCATCAGCGAGCCAAGTCGCCAAAATTCAAAATTCCTCTGAAATTATGTTTTAGAAGACTGT
>RJWT010052532.1:0-10547 GCA_004365215.1 Cuniculus paca | reverse complement strand
CAGATTTCTTTTGCCCAAGTTTGTTGCTTACGAGAAGGATAAACTGCAGTAAAGTACCACATGCTTTCCAAATGGGATGTGAAGTTTAGCTCAACAGTAGTTGGCTTTTTAGCTTGTTGTTGCCTTTCTTTGGCACCATGTAAGTCATACAAACATTCTTAGAACAAAAATGAATAAATGCATACTGTTTAGGCTGGTTTCCTGTTCTCCTGGTTCACATGAGCCAAGCCCACTCCTCTGCGATGAGATCATATTTCCTCCTCTCACTCTTCGTGCTCTGCAGGCGAGCACACAGTCATTTGACTGTGTGCGCATGTGATGCTGGGTATTGGACCCTGGGCCTTCTCTCTGAGCCACATCCTCAGCTACCTTCCCTACCTTTTTAAATTTTGAAACAGAGTCTCACTAAGTAGCTGAGTTGCACAAGCTGGGCTTGAACGTGCCATCCTTCCCCCTCGGCCTTCTCAGCGCCAGGGTTACGGGTGTGCACCACCATGCCACACTGCCATTTCACTGTTGACTCATTTTACTCTCTTACTCTTCCTCATCTGAGGAATTTTAAAATCACTTTTAGTAGATGAGTAAATTACCTTTTTTTTTTTTTTTTTGGTGACTTCTCAGATGCAATTTGAACACTGTCTTCACCTCAGAGGAAAAGGCTGGTTTCAATTGTGTTAAAGCCTCCGCAGTTCTTGCTATGAGTCACCTTCTCTTGTTTGAAAGCACAGTATTGGGTAAAATGAGCAGAAAGAGTGTGAATCCAGTGTTCTTATGAATATATTACTTAAAAGTTTGAGATGAAGACTTACACTTACTTCAGCATTTTTGTATTTATGATGAGCTTTAAATGTGCTCAACAGCAAATAGAAAATAGTCCTGAGAATGAAAAGACAAGAATGGTTGATCTGTTGGTTGTGCTTACTGCTTCTGAGTTTTAACAGCTGAAGTAGAACGTCATAGACTAGACCAAAGGTCACTGCTTTTTCCCACTGCATATTTATGAATCTAATCAAGGTACAGTCTACTCAGTTCTCCTTTTTAGTTTCCACCAAGCATGAAAGCTTATTAATCTCTCAATCAGTGGCAACAGTGACAGTTGTTTCCTCGTGCAGCATGAATGTTTGTTTGGTTTATAATTTTCTTGATTCCTTCCTTTTATCTTTTTTTATTCTGTTTTTCCAATGCAGCCAACACCGTGCCACAAAGTTACTGAGACACCTATATAACTCCATCCATATCCATCCAGAAAGGAGAAATTTAGCTAAAGTTCTTGCAGTTTGCACTTAAGAACTGAATCACATCTCAGAACTGTAAATCACTGAAGAGTCCTGGCTGCCAGAATCTATTTTATTCCCCTTAACCATTAATTTGGCTAAAAAATTTTTTTATTAAGTTTATTGGTGTGATTTAGATATGTATATTGATCACATTCATCATAGAGAATTTGTACCTGTATGTGATATATATACATATTTTTTTTACATTTTTTTTTAATTTTAAAGAGAATAAAACCAAAATGAAACAGAATAAAGCCAGTCAAAACAAAACAGTGAAAGTGATACAGGACTTCAAAACAAGATAATAGGAAATCAACAGTGGCTACCATAATGCCTCTTGTTATCTTCGAAATAGCTGGCCATACTATCAGACAAGGAATAAAATCATGATGTGTCTTGAATCCTCTTTTTGTTCCCCAGTTCCTATTTCCCCTTTTTGTTTTTCAACAATTATTCCTATTTTACAATATCTGTTGTACATTTTGGTTTTTATTTATACTTTCCATTTAAAGTGACTAAAATTTTAAATTCAGTTTTACAAAGAGGCTTTAAAAAAGTTATTTATTTATTTATTTGAGACAAAGTCTCACTATATAGCCCCAGGCTTGCCTTGAACTCACTATCTGGCTTCTGGCTGGCCTTGAACTCTAGCGATCCTCCTCCTACCTCAGCCTCATGTGCTGGGGTTATATGCATGCTGCCATGCCTGGTTTAACTGTTGTCATTTCTTGAGAAAGATTAGTTTAATGGCTTTAGAGGGTAGTTGTATTTATGAGGAGTGATGATTTCTTCATCCCTGTAAAGTAAATCTTACATTGCTTAAAATACTGCAAGGCTAAAAATAGTGTAGGGGTGATGAATAATGCATAAAGTATTGAGAGAATATCAGAGCTTTAGGTTGAATAGTATAGCCTACCTAAGGGAGTAAACTGCTCACCATACAGTTCCCCATGGTAAGGAGTGTGTCCCATCCCTCCTAATGGCAAAGTGCACTCAGGGAAATTATCATATGTGGCTTATTCTTGTCATTCTAATGCAGAACTCTAGGATCTCAGTCCCCCTGGCAGGCACAGTTGAATGTCAGGAGAAGACTTAAATCCTAACAGGCAGAGTCTGGATACTGTAATTACAACTAATATGGGACCCTTATTTGTACCTACAAATATTTTGAAGGGGTTCATTTAGTTTAAGGTACCTGGATTGGTACCTGGATTGGTTCTAGAGCTGGGAATTTGTGTGCCCGCTCTGCTGAAAGCTTTCTGCTGGATGCAGTTGCCTTGGATTGCAGTTTCCTGTCTGAGTGATAGCCCTGACTGTATATAACCTACATGGAATCATCCTCTTCTCCTTATCTCCAGGGAGGCCAGCAAATGTGTGTTTCAGTCAGTGTGCTTAAGTACCAGTTACTAGAAAGTTCTCATATATGTGCAGAACCAACAGCAATGGCACTAGTACTTCTGATCCTGTAAATGTGATTAACAATCTGTAAAGGACAATTTTTGAAGAGGGGAAGATCTTGTATAAAGTGGCATTTATATTTTCCTTATTCTGTGAATCTCAATCTTTGGAAATGTTATCTCATAGTTCCTGCTGGGTTTTTCAAATGATGAAAGTGACCCAAAGATGAATAAAACACTTTTCCAGGTTCCCTGACAGGCTATGATGAAAGACCCTGGGGCGAAGATATTTCTACTTTCTTGTTAACATCAGTGTGATGAGAAGGCCTTCTTGCCTTGGGGTGACTGATGACTGTGCACAGTTGGTTTGGTTTTGTCCTTTGTTTTTGTCCTCAGGCTGTGGAGCCTGGCTGATCATGCCTTGATTGCCCGCTGTAACATGGAAGAGGCAGTTCGAAGTGTTGCCTTCAGCCCCGATGGGTCTCAGTTGGCCCTGGGCATGAAAGATGGGTCCTTCATTGTTCTCCGAGTCAGGTAAGTACAGACAAAGCATTTGTACTGAGGAATGCCGTCATGTGAAAAATTAAGATTCTTCTGGTCATTACATGTACCTGAACCTTAGAAAAACACACATTTACTCTTATGAGTACAAATACTAGAGCTCTTCAGTCCCCTATCTGTAATTCTGTAGTACAAAACATTCTTATATCCAAGTTTCTTTGATAATTTCTTTGGTATCAGAGCCTAATTTAATGAATGAAGATGAAGCTGTTTATGGTCTTTCAGTTTCTTACAGAAATAATAATATGTCATGTGATTAGCTGCAAAACTATTGTGTTTACTATACAGAGTTGCCCCAGTGCCCATAAGGAGATGTTATATAACATACTATAATGACTCTTTTAAAAAATACAATGAATAACAAATTCTCAAGCACATTTGATCCCAAGGGCTTTGGATAAGAGCTCTGTGGTTAAGCCAAGAAAAGAGGAAGAGAGAATAAAGCAATGCCCATCAGCATTAAAGTTTTAGAGGTGAACTTGAATGAAAGATTTCTTCTACCCATAATTGGTACTAAAATGGAATATTTTCCATTTACTAACATCATATATTATTCCTACTAGACAAAAAATTATGACCCACTCCTGTAATTCCTCTGAAGACATTAGTGCTTTCTTGGTTCCCACATTTTGTTATTACAGAAAAGAATTACAGCTGTAAATTAAACACTGCATGTTTTACACTGAGAAAATTCTATATAGCACTGAAGAATGTTCTTGGCACAGTTCATTGCACTAAATTCTCATTACCAGCCACACATACCTCATTAACAAATTGATGGGCAACATTTCCTTCGATTAGTGACTTCCTTTCCTTTGCCACATGATTTATAGTAAGATGGATAATTACTAGATTTCCTTTTGATGCATTTATCAAGACAAAAAACTCATACACACCTATTTTATGACATTCAAGTACACTGTCTTGCTATTAATAAATGATAGAGATTATTGTGTAGAAGCAAAAATTCATTTACTCAGTTTGTTTTGGAGTCGAAGTCACCTTTACTGCTCAGGCACCTGTCAATCATAATCCTGTCTCACAGTTGGGAGGAAAAACCTTACTGAGTTTTCAAATATAAGCAGAAATTCTTAAAAGAGTATGATCAGAAAAGATGCAGAATATTCCAATGACACAGCATATTCATTGTTGACCTTTCATAGTGAAAATTACATGATTACATAATTTAAAACTTGTGCTTGCCAGGCAGGCGCTTAGGCTGCTGAGCTAAATCCCTGGCTCTAGACTTGCTTTTTTTTGTAACAATAAGCAGCAAGCCTAACAATCACTGGTTTCTCATTCTAAAAGTTTTAAAAAGATGGTTTATTTTTATGCTAACCTTATATATTTTGTATATCTTAGAAACAATTTTAAAAATTCCAATATTTTAAACACGTTAGGAAAAACAGTTGAACATGAAAACAAATATGCAATGCAATAAGTTTTTATTTTTGAAATTTTGAAATATTTCAAATGTCTATTTAATAAACTGACCATATATTTTGAATATTTCATCTTTCTTCTAAAGTTTTTCAATTTTTGTAGGTTTTCTCTCTTTCAAAAATTTTTTTCCTCTGAAACATGAGTTTAAAAACATGACTTGAATTTTGTATTTCTAGATTCTCTGTTTATCACTTTGGTTTTTATTCTTGCAGAGATATGACAGAAGTAGTGCATATCAAAGATCGGAAAGAAGTTATTCATGAAATGAAATTTTCTCCAGATGGTTCCTACCTTGCAGTGGGATCCAATGATGGCCCAGTAGATGTCTATGCTGTTGCCCAGAGGTATAAGAAGATCGGAGAATGCAACAAGTCCATTAGTTTCATTACACACATTGACTGGTCCTTGGACAGTAAATACTTGCAAACTAATGATGGTGCTGGAGAACGCTTGTTCTATAAAATGCCATGTAAGTCATGTGTAGACAAGGGATATTTGTGAAAAGCAAAATTTAGAACCATGTGAAGCAAATATAAGAATGTTTTTATGACCTCAGGGCAAGGAATGTTTTCTGAAACAAGATCCTCAAATCATAAACCCCCAAAAGGTTAATGAACTGAAACACATTAAATAAAAAATAACTGTATAACAAAAGAGACCAGGAGTGAAATTCAAAAACAAGGCATAAATCCCTGCAATTGTTATAATGGAAAAAGAATATATATTTATAATCTGTAAAGAATGCCTGAAGATAAGTGAAAGAAAAGTGCACAAATCTCAAATGACCAGTCCACTTATGAACTAAATGATCATGGCAATGATAATTAAAACAACACTGGGTACCATTTACACTGGCAGAAGTCTGTCAATGTCAGATAAAGCAGAGAGGAAATGAAAACCGTATACCCCTGTTGGGGGGCATGCACAGACGCATGTGAGCAAGTGTGCTTTTTGTAGTGTTCGTAACCACCAAAAATTATTATTCCTGAACAATTATCAGCAAGAGGGGACTTTAAGTAGATGTGATATATGTAGTCATAGAATACTAGAAAGAATTTAAACTAGAACTTGCTTCAACAGATCTCAAAAATACAAGCTGAGCAAACAAAGTTGCTAAATGGTATGTCCAATGTGTGATCATTTATATAAAATTTTAGGATGTGGAAAATTCATTGTATTGTTTATAAACACATACATATAGTAAAATGTTTTTTTTTTTTAATGTGTAAGAATTACAAACACCTCATTCAGGGTACTGGTTACCTCTATGGAAGAAGGGAGAAATGAGATTGGGGAGGAATACCTAGTGGATTTTAAGCTTCTAACATTTTCTTAAAATTCTGTGATAAAGACAAAATGTTGTTTTGTTGTTATGCACACTTCATCATAGTCTCTATACTTTTCTGTATATTTGAAATATTTAATAATTTTTTAAAGTAGAGACAATCTGAGATACACAGTTAACTTCCAAGTGTTTTAGAGGTTTATGACCCATTTTGTTCGTTATCTAAGTTTTCTGCAGTGTCTTCTATTCCTCTTCCTCTTTCGTTCCTGCACTGCTAATTTCATTGTTGATCTCTAAAAGGTTGCATCTGTAACATAAATAATGATAATGTGAAATAGATGCGATGTTTTGGTTAGTGCTTTGCTGGCACAGTTCTGCAGTGGGGATAGAAATGAATGGAATGAATTGGAGGTGTGATCAAGCAGCAGCTTTCCAGTCATAATCTAGACTCAGAGTATTTTGCACCATGACAGGAAAACCGGTTCCTGCCAGAATCCAAAAGCAGCAGAATAGTCTTGCAGTATTAGAAAGAATAGCCCTTGGAGAATTAGAAACTGACCTGAAATCCATTTTGAACTTCTAGACAACACTTCGATTTGAGTCCTCAAAGAGTTAAAGATGCTCGTCCTCATTTACAGTGATTGCTTTAGTCTCAAGTCTGTTTTCTTCATAATTGGAATCCCTGTTATATGAATATTTGGTGAACTGTGCTCATCAAAATTTTAAAAAGCCACAACTTTTGTAAATTATAACTTTTATAAGAAATTAATCTGATGTACACACTACTAATTTAGTAAATTTAGTTATAGAATTTAGTAATATTTAGTTTGTTACTAACCTAAATATCCCAAAGTTAAATTTCTACATGTATTATATTTAATGATTTATAATATAAAAGGAAAATTTTAATGTGAATCTTGAGCTCAAATGATTATATATGTCTTAAAATTCGTATTGAAAAATTATTTACCATAAAGTCATATGTAACATGTAACTTTAAAGAGTTTCTGCCCCATCAAATTCACCAGGGAACCATGATTAGATGTGTATGTTTTTATGTCTACTCTCTGTGCTTGATATTATTTCATATATTTTTCCATACAGTAGAAATGTAATGGATGTTTGTCCCTTGAAATAACAGTTATCATCCTGGTTCTGTGATATCACCGTTTATGTTATCATTCTATTACTATTTCCAGTTTCTTTGCTAGTACTTCTCCAAATACCTTTGCAGAGGTGGAGTTTTCTCTACTGAGTTACTTCCTTGCATTGTATTCTCCAAAGCAGGAACATTAGGCTAGAGATTGTGTTCCAGTTCCATGGTCTTTGTAATGAGTTCTTATGTAATACTGCTGTAGTCCAGAGGTTTGGGGTGCCAGTTTGACAGTGCACAAATAATGTGCCTGGACACCCATGCTCACAGTCTTCATTTGAAAATATTTATTTTGAAAGGGCAAGTATTAATAAATATGCATAATTGTGTTGACTTTGTATTTTTGAATGGTGTGTAGCCAAGTATTTTCCAAACACTACTGTTTGTGTTTCCTGTTGTGTGTTCTTAGTGGACATTGCAGACAAGCTGCTGGTGGAAAGAGGATATTGTGCCATACCTTTGGAAGCATGCCCTGAATAATTGTCAGGACTATTTCTCTCAACCTGCTATACTGAATTCTATCATAATTGTATGAGTTCCATGCCTAGAACTTTTATTATTTATTTATTTGCACAAATGAACTTGAATTAGCATTTGTTTATCCCAAGACCCAGGCTATGCAAATAGAAATCTCAGGGACTTCCGGTACTGCTTCCAAAAGACAAAACAATGCAAGTTGGGGTTTTCACTCTTAGGATCCATTACCTGAAAGTTCTTAGGTTCAACTTCAGTTCACACTAATGATTTATACACTTTACGTATTTATTAAGTTAGAATTTACAGATAATGCACAGATTTTTAAGTACATACTTTGAATTTGATAAATGTATTCTCCTATATGAATATGACTTTATTCAAGATGTACATTTTTATCAAAGTCCTGTTGTTGCAGTAGCAGTTCAAGTAAAATTCAAAATTTTAGATTATATAATTTTGGCTTAAACTTAATTTGTTCATGAATCTGGTATACTTTTTATTTTTTTATTTTATGGCCAAAAGGTAAAACAATTTCGTAACAATAGGGGAGTAACAGCAGTTAATACATTACATATTGTTATCTTTAAAATAGTTATTCAAGTACAAAATTTTAATGCCCATATCTTGTACTTAGAACTTTTAAACTTAAATAATAAAATTCATTATTTTTAAAACCAATTTATAGTATGAATTATTTTAAAAAATCACTTGTAAACATCCTTAAAGTATAAAATATAGAAGTTCAGGATAAATTTTAAGTTTTGAACCTCGTGAAATGTTTGTAACTTAATGGGGAAAGATATTATTCAATAAAGTTATTACATCAGTAGTGCAAAACAAACTATTAGCTATATCTAAGATTCAGGAAATAGTTCAGGATATTATATTTAGAACAATAATCATTTCCTTTTTCTTTTATATCTGAAGTTTGAGTGTGTGTTTCTATAAATCCTACCCCCAAAACATCACAAACTGTCTAAAGGAATTAGAACCTGTAATTTCCTTGACTTACAGTGATTTTTAAAAGTAACAGGTAGATTTAAGAAAATAAAAATGAATAAATTACAATGTGTTTTTATGTAGCATCACATTATTTATTATTTTCAGCTGGGAAGCCTTTAACAAGTAAAGAAGAAATTAAAGGGATTCCATGGGCTTCCTGGACATGTGTGAAAGGCCCTGAAGTGAGTGGAATTTGGCCCAAATACACTGAAGTTACTGATATCAATTCAGTGGACGCAAATTACAACAGCTCTGTGTTGGTGTCTGGAGATGATTTTGGGTTGGTCAAATTGTTTAAATTTCCTTGTCTCAAGAAAGGTAAGCCAAAAAATTGTTTCACTGGATAAAGATTTATTTTGGACTTTACATAAAGCCAATGAACCCATCTCCCCTTTGCCTCGCGATTACTTGCAGTAGATGCCGGCAATTGCGTTACCCTGAGATAACTTGTGTGTTACAGTCCTAACTTTACTCCCAAATTTTGTCACGGAATATCTCACTTTTTTTATTATTATTTTCAAATCACACTTGTGTGTTGCTAGTCCTTGGAAACAAAAGACACCATTTTATTTATGGCATCCTGTTTTTATTAGTGGCATTTCCATTTACAAAATACAGTAATTCTTGATCATTGAAAATTAAATGGACTCTGACTTCAAGCTGTACTTTTTTCTTTCTAAATGGAAAATGTACGGCTGTTTCCTTGGTTTCTATTCAACAAACTCTTTATTTTCTCATATATATATTTATTCTTGAATAATTTTACATAAAATATGTTATCGAGATTTATTTTTGCCATCCTAAGATACATGGTTTTGCAAATTTGAGAATTTGTTAATACAGTTAACACCATTTTGTGAGTTGTAGGTCTTGTGTTTCACATTTTAAACAAGTCATGCTTTATTTGCATTTGCATCAATTAATATTCATAATTTAAATTTTATACCTTCTATTAAAATATTGTAATTAAATTCTTTTATGCTTCCAGCTACTTAAACTTAGAAAAGCAAAGCAGATCTTTTTAGGCATAATTAAAATGAAATCTGAAAGTGATTGTTCTGGGATAATAACAGCTTATGGCTCCAGCATTATTGCTGCGGCATTAATTTTGCAAACCAGATTTGCAGAACTGTAACTGGTGAATTTTTGAGAGAGAAGTTGGATTCAAAACCTTTCCTGCCCTTTTTTGTTGCATTTGTTTTATTCTTGAAATTGTATCACTTCAATTATGTGGCACCTCTAGGCTTTGTAGAATGTGACTATAAATTATATAAATTGTGTGTAATGGCCCCACCCTCATCTCTCTTTGCAAGTTTGGACAAATCCACAGGCTCTTCTGAGACCCCACCACAATGCCCTGAATGTATAATCTTGTGAAAGCAATCAGCAGGGACGTGCTGATGCCTGAAAACTCTTTCACTTGAACGATTTTTAAATTAAGCGAGGAAAGGGATTGGAAAATGTAATCAGAAAGTCATTTTCAGCTAACTGGCAGTTTAGAAGCGGTGACAGTTATGGTACAAAATAAAACATAAAATGCATAGAAAAATCATCATCACTTACACTTGACAAAATGACCATCAGTTTAAAATGCTTGCAGCACAAAATTACCCCAGCATGCCAAATTTAAACTCCTCTGTCTTCCTAATGAGCCTCGTGATTAATAAGGCATATCTTATTAGATTGAGTGACGAGTGATGCACTTGTAGAGAGTAAGTTAGGCAAGTTAAAAGGTATCTGAGAACTTAGGGTCCAGGGGAAGCATGACTAAGGTCAGAAGCAGTTCTACTCCAGTGTCAAAACTGGGAACGATGTTACTCCATGAGAGGTGGTATCTCCTGCATATTCCCACACCTTGTAAGGTAGACTTGGATCTGGAGGATAGCCATGGAAATATGGATTTATTATTAGAGCTAAGGGGTGTAAGTAGTGCTATCTGTCAAAGTGAGATA
>RJWT010052531.1:0-10544 GCA_004365215.1 Cuniculus paca | reverse complement strand
TTTTAGATAATTCCTCCCCTTTGACTTTCCCAATATGTATTGTGCACTTTGGATCCCACTAACACCTTTAGGTTGTTATGCTATGGAGACAACACAAAATTCACTCTTGTGACTCTGGTCCATTACATCCATGAGCACTATTACCAGTTGCCTCTATCTACCTACAAAAGCCTTGAGGTTATCTTCCTTTATAGCTGAGTAGGTTTCCACCCCATGAAATACCATGTCTTTCTTACCCATTCTGCAATTAATGGGCAGGCTACCCCTATTTTTTTTCTCTGGCTCCCTGTCACATAGGGCATTGTTTTCTCTCCTTTGACTTTCAGGCTATGAATTTTCTTTCTAGCTAAATATGTTTCTTGCATAGAGCATATTGATGGATCCTGTCTCCTGATCCACTATGCCTCTGTTTCTTTCTATTAGTGCCTTGAGGCCCTCTTATACTGTATTGTCTCTGCCATGCTATTTTCCTGCCATTGGCTCCCTATTTTTCCTCTCCATTCAATCAACTGGCCCCACTTGATGGTCGCCCTCTGCCATTGTTCCTGAGACAGTGGTCCTTTTTCTTTGTCTCTAAAATGTCCTTTAGTAATCCTTGTAGGGTTGGTTTGGTGGTCATGAATTCCTTGAGTTGTTCTTTGTCATGGAAGTATCTTGTTTCTCCATTAATTTTGAAGGAAAGTTTTGCAGGGTACATCAGTCTGGGTTGGAAGTTGTTTTCTTTCAGGACTTGCATTACTTCACTCCAGCCTCTTGTTGACTTGATGGTTTGTGTTAGGAAGTCTGCTGTGATTCTGATGGGTTTTCCTTTATAGGTGATCTGTTTCTTTTCTCTAACAGCTTTTAATATTCTGTTCTTGAGTTGAATTTCTGGAATCTTGATTATTATATATCTGGGTGTAGATTTGTTTTGGTTATGGCTAGCTGGAGCTCTATATGCCTCACTTATTTGAATGTCATATTCTTTTCTTATGCTTGGGAAGTTTTCATGAATTATATCTGTAAATAAGGTCCTGATGTCATTTGTCTTGACACCTGCTTCTTCACTCATATTTTTAATTCTTAAATTATGCATTTTTGAGTTGTCCACCAGCTGTTGAATTGTTACTTCCTGAGACCTTGTTGTTTTTAAGAGATCTTTCCTTTCCTGATCATAGGCTGCAATCCTGTCTGCAAGCTTTGAAAGTCTTTCTTTAGTTTCTTTCATGTCAGCATGCCAGCTATTGAATGAATTTTTTTTCTGGATATGTCTTGAATCTGTTTCATGCATTCTAAGTCTCTCTTATGCTGTTCATGCATGGTTTCCCTCATTTTCCTATGCTCCTCTATTTTTTTATCTGTGTCTTCTTTAGAGATGCTTAGTATTTCTTTTATTATGGTTTTCATTTCTTGTTTTACCTGGGATAGAATTTCTGTTCTAATTTCTCTTATAGCTTCCTGAAGTTGTTTCTGCACTTCAGTTGACATCACTTCAGACATTTCAGGTATGCAATTCTTGATCTCCATGTTTTCCTCTTGTGGAATTGTGCTGCTTTGGTTGGATGCCAGAGATTGCCCTCTCCTTCTTCGTCTTGGCATATTCTTGACTTCTTCCATCCCCTGAGTAGTGTGGTCCCAGGCACCCCAGCACTGGCCACAACTTCTCTGAAGCTAGACTGTTTGCGTTTTCTGGCCAGTTCTGGCTATGTATATCAGATGTTGGGTGCCTGTGTCTTTGCACTGAGCTGGGCACCAAGCCACCCAGGGTTTGCACAGGAGCAGACCTGGTTAGGCCCTGGGAATCTAAGCTGTTTAGGAACCTGCACAATGTTGCCTGAAAGGCGCACAGGAGCGGATCTCCTACCAATCAGCTTCCATGGGTCCGCCCACAACCTGGAGCTTCCAAATGACTGGTTTTTCTGGCTTCATTCCAAGCAACTTCCACGTGTCTGCCCACAACCTGGCACTGACGCCAGAAGTGGTTAGCAGTCTTGGCCCTGGGTGTAACCTGCCCAACTCCAAGATGGAGTCCGGCCAATCACTCTGTGGAAATCCAAGCACTCACCAGCAGCCAGCACAGATCTCTGCATCCACCACTCTCCTTCACTCCTGCACCTCTCTGCAGAGACCTCTGGGGTCGACCACAGCTGTGATCATGATTGCAACCGCGAACGTGCGTCTCCAGACTCAGCAGGTCTTCTGGCAGGATGAATCTGGCTCGAGGCTGAGGCGCTGCCAGCCATCACCTTCTTCTTTGTTTAAATTCTTTTTATTCTCTTTGTGGGCTTCGAGTCATATTTTAGATTCTTCCTTGGTTCAGGGGACCCACTTCCTTCCTTTTTGTCCTCTCCATGACGTTATATTCCAGCATCTGAACTGTTTCTCTCAGAGAGACTGTTTACTCTGCTGCTTACTGTTCTGCCATCTTCAGCTCCTCCCTTCTTTTTATTTTAAAGAGAAAAAAAACAAGCAAAACAAAACAGAATAAAGCCAATCAAAACAAACCAGTGGGACACAGGACTTCAAACCATAGGAAATCAACAATGGTTACCATAATGTTTCTTATTGTCTTCAAAATAGCTGCAGATACCTTCAGACATAGTAAAACTCAAACAAAACAGAACAGAATAAAACAAATTAAAATAAAACAATGAACACAATAAAGGACTTCAAAACAAGACAATAGTAAATCCAAAATGGCTACCATAATATATCTTGCTATCTTTGAAATAGCTGCCCATGCCATCGGATATAACAAAATCAAACAAAATAAAATAGTATAAAACTCAACCCAACCAAACAATGAAAATGCTACAGGACTTCAAAACAAGATAATAGAGAATCAACAATGACCACCAACCTCGGAAGGAGATCCCCCATAGATGCTGCACTGCATACTGTTATACCCTGAACAGATGATCAGATCACTGGCCTTAGAGCTGCAAAGTCAGTGAAACACCAAACGCCAGAAGCGTCAAATTGCGTTTCACCTGAATAGCTATCATTGCAGCCTGTGTTTCTCTGGATTAGCCAGTTGCTTATGGGGAGAGGGAAAATGTTGGCTTTTGTTTCCTAGCCTGCTGTGCTGAAAGGGGCTGGAATCTGGCTGTCCCCACAGCAGCCCACGAATGGTGCTGATTCACAGGGAGGGCTGGCTTCTTGTTCTCTTCCCTCACAGTCTGCAAATGGCCGTGACTCACAGGAAAAGGCTGGGGTCTGGCTGTCCCCCTGGCGGCCTGTGCATGGTGCTGTTTCACCAATATAAGCTAATTTGATGCTGTGGACTTTCCATCATTTTTGTGATAGTGCTTGGATCTCTGCATTTCTTCATGTTTGGTTGGTCTTTAAATCTTGGAAGTTTCAAGTATGACTTCCTTATTTCAGTCTGTTATGTTGAATACAAGCTTCTTCCAGCTTTCTTGGATTCAGATATTGTTAATAACAAGGGTAGCATTTAAAGTATTCCAAGAAGTAGGATTGTTTTTTGTTGTCCAGTCAAACGATCAATGTCAAAATCACTCTCCAAGTATCTGCCCCATCCAAACTTCCAACCACACATTTACACAACCATGTGTGAGCATACACATATGTACCCAAGAAAGAAGTTTAAATATTGTTGTCACTCTCAAAGAAAGGATTAAAGTTTTATTCTGTAAAAGGTATTAGTTATATCTCTAAAGTGCCAAAACTCAAAGTACTTTGTTGAATATGTATTTTCTGCTGCAGAAACCAAATAATACTTTATGTCATTGATATTTTTTTGCTCAATGTTTATTTGTTGGTAAAATACACACATAGCCAGAAGAGGTGGTCACACACATTAATGTTAAAGAATATAAAACTCTTCTGAAAGTTATAGTGATACCTAACATCTCTGAGTGAGAAGTCTGTTTGTTTTCTCTCCTCTCTTGGTAGTTATGAGACCAATGCGATATCAGTATCTTCTGTTTACTTCTTTGAATATGTCAGGTTCCTGAGTAAGTTAGAACCAATTTTTTACATCTGCAACTTAAAATCTGCCAAAAAGTGACCTTTCAATGGGCTCATTCCTGTTTTAATTGGCCAGTTCTTTTTTTCTGAGAACACAAGAGACCGATTGCACCTGCACTGGGCTTGTTGGAGAGTCAGAAAAGGAGTATTTTAACAATTCTATTTTGGTGTGTGACTCATCTTTTTTCACAGGAGGAAAATAGTGACATTGGCACATTGTGATGTGCAGCAAATATTTGTGATTATTTTACTTGTATTTGTAATGTAAATTTTGTTACAAAATGCAAGGTGATTTGAATTTTTTAGTCACTCAGTGAATTTATTCTTTGAATTTAAAAGGTACAATCAAAAGACTTTTCTCTAGATTGATAATGCAAACTCATTAATGTTCAAGTTTAACCTTGAATACGTAGAAAACTAATGAAGCAACAAGCATAAAGCAATGAATGTACATACACTTACAAGAAAGGACAGATGGAATAAAAAGCATAACTTTGGTTCTAGGAAAAACATTGTATACAAACTTGTATAATCTTATTTAAATTGCATAATATTTTTCTGACTTAAGGATAAACATAGTGTACTACTTTGTCAACTGTTAAAGTGTCCCATTTGACAAACACCTTAATCAAATCTAAAGTGTGGCTTAGGTCATACAAATTTGAGAAACACATTCATTTTACATAGAGATGAAGGAAAATAAGAAAGGAGGGAATATATGGAAGTCTGCATATTACTTGTTAAGTATATATGTTTATGTGACATTTTCCTTAAGATTTTTCTATAATTCTTATTGATTAAAAGAGAAATGATATGTTGCTAATTAGGCATTTAAGGCTCTCCATTCTCTGGTGACTGCCAAGCTGTCTGGAGTCATCTTGCATCTGTCTCTTCTATTTGCTTTGTGATCTCGAAGCATCAAACTATTTGTCTACAGGTATGTATTCACTCAACTGCTTTGGAGAGATACTGCTTCTATTACAGGCAGCTAAATTAGATGCAAATTAATATACAGTTAGAGAAGGACTGGGTTCTCAAACAAGTCAACAAAAATAAAGACATCAGAATATCATACTGTGTCCCTATTGTAAAAAATGAAACAGTAAATAGGATCCAAAATAGGATCCAGTATCTAAATAGATATTGTGAAAGTGAAAGGGGAAGAAACTTCTCAAAAGGAAAGAACTGGGATGAGAAAAAGGAGAAAAGAAAGAAGGGAAAAGAATATATATATATATATATATATATATATATATATGTATATATGTAATTATACTGCTGATCTCTTAGTTCATTAGAAAAGAACAGTTTGTACTTTCATTGTTTGATCATTTTTTCATGCCTGTATCTTATAATCTGAGCAACTACTTTGAAGATAATAATACACAAAATATTAACCATTGTTAATCTCCTACTATGTTGTTTTGAAATTTTATATCATTGTTTTTGTTCTTTTTTCATTTAAAAAGAAGAATTGTGACTAGAGGTGCATGTGAAAAAGTCTAGGCTCAAAAGTGAAATCTCAGCAGCTAGACTTGCATACTTCCCCAAGGAAGAAACGGAATTGAGACTATACTGTAATTAGTATCACCCGGTCCATTAAATCCAAACGTTCATCAGACATCCGAGTGGGTGACCACAACACCTGGACCCATCCTTTCCCAAAATGTTCCTGTTTTAGTAGTTGTGGATAAGCCAAAGTTAATAATGTCAGCCACATTTCCTTGATATATGGCTTGCTTCCCTATTGGACTGATGTTAGCTAAGCAGCTATATTTGTTATCCTATTGGCTGATTGTAGCTTGCTCTGTGTTGTACTCACATTGTGACTTTGTTGTGTAAATTACCCATGACCAAGGCCTTCAGCGGCAACTCACTTCCAGATCTCACCTTCTTTCAGGAACTATCTTTCAATCAATATTTCCACTGCCCTTTGGAATTCATTCTTTGATTTTGGGAGACACGAACTTGGCACATCTGACAACTAACGGGTTGGGAGTTATATTTCTCCTATATCACTACATGCCAAGGAATGCCAGAGACTGCCAAGAGGCTTTGCAAACTTCCTAAGCTCACAATTCTTTCCTGGAACATGGAATAGCCAAACCTTGATTTTAGGGTTCTAGGATCCAAATTACCAGAGTAAATTTTTACTGTGTTAAGCCACCAGCCTGTAATAATTCATTATGCCAATCCTAGGAAACTAATATGACTGCTCTCATGTCCTCTGTGACAGTGAATGGAAACTCGGCCTAGTGGCATAGGCCTATAATCCCAGCACTCAGGGAAGCTGAGACAGGAGGATTGCCATGAGGTCAGACTGGGCTACTTAGTGAGTTCAAGGCCAACCTGAACCAAAGCCAGCCTGAACTACATAATTAGATCCTATCACAAAATACAAAACAAAACCAAACAAAAACAAAAACAGCAAAAGAAAAAGTGAATGGAAAACTACATAAACTCAATAAAGACCTCCACTAACAGTAATTTCAGAGTTTTGAGCTTCCACTAACCTAAAATGACAGGTTAAGGGGTTTATGAAGAGCGAGGGGTGTTCCCGGTTCACACTTGATCTTCACCCTAAAGCCTTTTGTCACTTGTAAAACTCTAAACTTTTTTCTTAAGTTATAAGGCTGTAATTTAATGTTCGCAAACTTTTATTTTAAAGAAAATTACTCTGTCTTTTCATCCAGAAATGAGTTGACCTTTTATATGTGACTGAGGTCTTGGTTGAAAACATGACTTCAGGGATTCCAACAAACCAGTTCAGTCCTTTCCTCCAAAAGACCAAATAAGAAATGAGTGGTGGTGAAAACCAGAAAAGAATTTATTCTCAGCACGGCTACACCTGGAAGAACATTTAGAAATAAATGAAATTAAATGAGATCTACTTTCTCTGTGTAGGGGAAGGACAAAAGTGGTCACAGGGGTAGAAAGTACGTATGTGTATGAATATTAATGTAGGTTAAGTGGTGGGGTGGTTGATTATTATTTCAGGTCTACTTCTGTGGAGTCCTGCTATGAAAAAACTACATTAGTTAGGTTATGAATGAGGCAGCTAGCTAGGAGAAGGGTCCAAGGGAGCTGAGCTAGTTGAGTACTCAGCTACATTGATGGAAACTAAAATAAGAAAAGATAGTGAACTAAGTCTGGACCAAGAATGAACTTTCTGTGTAACATGAAATGGAGCCTCTTCCTCCTAAAGAGAGGTGCCATCCTGGACTAAGCTCCTAAGTTATGAAGCATTTGAAATACAGTGAACTACCCTTCTAACATAGGACACAGCCCATCTCCTCCTAAAGAGAGATAGAGCCACTCCCTACTAAGTTCCTGAGCAAATTATTGTATAAAATAACCAACTTTATTTCTAAGATCCCAGTTTACTGTAAACATTATGTGAAAGAAGTGGGTTAGAGAGATTGAATTCCAATGTGTCATTTTTTTAACTTCACTGAGATAACTGTGATAGGTGTACACTAAGCAACTAAGCATTCCTGGGCTCAGCTTACCTTTCAGTGACTCTAAATTGAGGGGCCACCGGGCAACTCATTTGGGACCCCTCCTGGATATTCAGAAAATATTCTCCTTCTCCTTATTTCCAATAAGCCTTTCCTAATCTCCCTCTTTGGTTTGTGACTTCCTTCTTTGGCGTTTGTGGAACTATGAGCCTGGTACACTCACGATCACACTGCTGGCCTTCCACTGGAGTCAGAGAAATCATTACTGCTGGGGAGCAGTTCTGGTTCCCAACATTAGATGACTGCAGTGCTCACCTTCCTGGAATTTGAGAGCAACTGACAAGGTGAAATAACATACAAAGAGAGAACAGCTTAGACAGACAAAATGGACTCAGTTAAGGCCAGGACTGAGTGCTCTTTCAAAGGGAGGAAAAGACAATTTCAAAAGAGCCCTGTTACACACATGCTTGCTAAATTTTCTTTACAAACCAGCTTGTTTCTTCACTATATCTCTTTCTTATAATTTCTTATCAAATTAAAATAAAGAAAAAACAATCTTTTAAAACATTTTTATATCTCTCATATTCCACTTTTCACATAGCTCATATATTTTTATCAAATGCTTTCCTTCTACATAACATAGATTATGACTTTTTTAGTTGTTCTCTATAGTTCTCACCATTTTTTCAGCCTCTGTAACACTTTCTGTGTTGATTGCTAGTATAAGAAATGAGGTCTTCTCTATTGAAAGATACAAACAGGAGTTTCTTCATCTTAATCTGTAGTCCCCCCCCAGATGGCACCCCCTGAACACATTAAATTGTGGGAAATGCCTAAATTCTGGGAACAGTTACTGAGGAAAGATAGCTTATCAACAGCCTAAGACTTTCTGACCCCCAAACCCTCTCCCTCCTGCTTCTCCTTCCCTTCAGCAGACCTTCGAATGCTCCCCTTGCGCTGTTTAACCCAGCAAACTCTGATAGATTGCAAACCTTTGAATTTAGGCAATGAATTTAAGGCATAGTTGCTTCCCATGCATTAAGGCTTAAAAAGCCACGTCCCCACCACTAGGCATGCCTGCTGCCTTATGCTTGTGACCTTCTGCAGAAGCAAACTTCAAACTTCGACTTGTCCATTCCTGTGGCTGCCTTTCTGGCAATGACAATTTGAGTCTGGGGACTTTTTCTCAACACTACCTGGTCCCAAATCCATTGCCACACATTTTAGGTTTTTGTTGTAGAAGTAAGTCTCTTCCAGTTAATGTCTACATTGGTTAGTTCTTGCCTCAATGATACTGTTTGACCAATTGCTTCAAAAATCTTTTTGATGGGAAAATGTAAATGTGTAAGAATTCATGCCCAACTTTTCAATTATTTTTTGTTTACTGACATTTCTGCCAATACCTATTGACCAAAATAGACCAGGTGAATAATTTCAAAATAAATGTTAGTGAATTAAATTGCGCCTATCATAACACAAAAGGAAAATGCACAGAAATGTCAATACAGCAGGAAGCCTAATTGTTGCCATTAAGGAAAGTGTGCATATCTGCTAATGATATACTGTGGTCCATTTTTTTCCCCTTTTATGGCTATTTTTTTAAAAAAATGTGTGTATGTGTGTTCCAGAAACTTCTTAACTATATGTCTTAATAAACTTCTTAGTTATATGTCTGTAGACAGCACAGTTGGGGACTTCAGATAATCTATCTACTCACTGGGGGACCACTCCACAAAGTCATTTGAGCTTGGGTGATGCCCCAGGGCCAACCTTCAACTTCCTCCCAGGACTTATAATATGAGGGAGATAACAAAGACCCTAAGCCTGCTGTGGAAAATTTCAAGAATTCTAAACCAAGACACATGCACACTAGACTGCCTACAATAACCTTTCTTTCCCTGGAGCTCATTGAAAGTCCCTGCATATGGACTACATCTTATACATACAATTATAACAGAGTGAATTATGGGAAAGAACATTTAAAATAGATGCTGAGGACATGACTCAGCATCCTGTCAATCATGTTGTTTATCATACTCTTGGAGGATCCTAATGAGGGATACTTTCAAGCAGGAGCAACATTTGATACCCTACATCCTTTTGCTTTCTGTACTCATATGCCATTCTTGTGGCAGTGAGGCCCTACTCACTCCGCACATAATTTTATTATCAGGTAGGCTGCTTCTAAGTGGTTTGCCAACTAAATGTTACCAGATTCTGGATTACCTCTGTTTTTGGAGTTAGGTTCCAGGTTCTTTCTCATCTTGAGCAAAGAATTGTACAAGCCTAGGCAAAACACTGCCAAAACTATTTGAGAAGCGAAAGGTGAGGGGTATGGGAGACACCATCTGGGCAGAACAAGTGAAAAAGAAGATTTAAAAAAAGCTAAAAGTACATGCTGTATCTGGAAGAGGGAAGTCATATTAACAAGCTTTTTAAGGTTAGCCCCCACTTGCATGCTGTCCAAATGTCTGGTGAGAACTTCTACATCCAGGTTCTGAGAGGCAGTGCTGAATTCTCATGCCTCATGGTGAGGTCAGGTCTAGGCCATCCTATTGAAAACCTGCTTTAGTTCTCAGAAGTCCACATGAGGACTTTGGGAAGTGTTCTGTGCATGTGTCCCAAATCTTGTAATTAACACTCATAGTCTCTAATACTTTGCTGCTGTTTCTTGGCCCTCACGTACCACGTACTACATCCAATTCTTTGTTGCATACAAGAACCTGGAAACCTATCTGAAATCCCTTAATCTGCTGTAACACGGCTTTTGATTTTCTCTTATTTATTTTGCTGGCAAATTCTTTGGGATTCTGTAGGAAAACATGAAAGTGCAAGACGGTGGTGTCTTGGTTCAGACTGTGAAGAGAAAGAGATGTGGGCAGTGGGGCTACTCTGTAAACCAAAATTCAGCACAGGCATGTCTTCTGATTCCCCAATATGAATAACTTCAGGATCCAAGGTCTATGCTGGCTGGTGTAAACAATTTATCTAAGAAAGGTTGTTTACCAGCACAGGGCCATTATCGTGTATTTTGGCATAAATCTGACTGCCTAGCTGTGAGAATGGGACTAAGCAGCTGAGGAGTCTGCAAGTGTGTAGTGGCTGGAGTTCATAAGA
>RJWT010052530.1:0-10543 GCA_004365215.1 Cuniculus paca | reverse complement strand
TAAGAATGCAGAGAGATTCTCTAAATAGGAGTTTTCTGCAGCCCAGAAAACAATTCCTTATTGCTACTTCTTGCTTGGACCTAGGTCTTTCCTTTCTGTAGGGAACTTGAGATACTTGTCCTCAAAGAGGTCCTGGAATTAGGACATAGATAACCTCAGAATTTGTCAAGACCTTCTTTGGAACTGACCATACAATGTGTGCTTGCATGGTCAGTTAATCCTCTTGACTACCAATCTCCATTGTTTTCTACCTCTGAACAGTTTTTCCCACCTTCCCTGGCCTAGGGACCCTACTCTGTCCTGTGATACTACTCTTGGGGTACTTGTATCCAGGGAAATTGTCAGAAGGCCTCTGGGCTACCAGGTAGTTCTATCAGCCTTTCCCCTGTCCTCCTAATACCAAATCTAAATTTTTACTTCAAGCATGTCTCCACTACCTCACCTACCCTTTCTCAGGGGAGGCCATGTCCCTACTTCACTAAAAAGCTATTGATAGTAAGGTAAGACTACCTCAACTTCCTGGATATTGCAGGCCAGATTGCTGTCATATACATTTACTATTTCCTTCTCCCCCTGGGAGGAGATGCCCTTGTCCTATCTGCAGTTAATCTACCCCTCTCTCACTTGTTGGGTTTCTTGCCTGATAATCAAACCTTTCTCTACATTCTGCATTTTATAATCTCTCTATCTCTTCATTGACCCTTCCACTTAGCATATAAATAGTTTTAAGATTGCCCCATTAAAATAAACATATAAGCAAAACCACACACATTAAAGAGCAATCCATGCATCATGGCCTATCCCAGTGATAGCTAAACTTAGAACTTTCAGTGATAACAAGCAGCCTGCTGTGGCAAGTGACTCCATGACAACACAGACTAACCTACTCCTGCCCATTTGAAATGGCCTGATGCTTGATTGCCAGATTTCATTATTTTACATGCAAACAAGTCATCTTTTACTTAGAATGTGACATTTGAATTAATTTTGATGCTATGGATCCTAGAAATTAATTCTTTGTGGGCAGTCCTTTATGGGTCAAAGTCTCCTCCAGGTGAGTTGTCAGACTGCACTGATAACCTGTCTCCTACCCCACCCAGTGGCTGATCGTGACTGTAGATAGGGAAGGGTAGGGTTGGAGGAGAGCTGTGTTCCTTGGCAGATATCCTCTGACTTCGGTCCAAGGTTTTAGAAAACCATTGTGAAAGCAAAACAATCTGTCCTGAAAACCAGACCCTCTAAATTTTAGAATGTTGACTTTAACTAGCATTGCATATTTTATTTCTTTCTGTGTTTCTTTTCTAACTAGATAGTAAAATCTTTCTCTCTTTACATTTGGATTAGAAAATAGGGTGTGTGTGTGTGTGTGTGTGTGTGTGTGTGGAGTAGTGATAGAAAGTGATGTGGTCATTATCAAAGCTGTAAAAAGCGTTTTCTTTTATGTTTAGTCTGTTTAACCAAGGTGTTAACTATAAAAATTGAGGTGCTCAAATCTTGGGTTTGTCCTTTAGGAGAATGAAGAGATCTGTGCAAAGTCATAATATAGATCAGAGGAAGCTGAAGGGAAAGAAGTTCCAGAGCATACTCCTAGAAGCTTAATAATCCAGCCTGACCTTCTTCATGAAGCTGTGGAATAGATTCTTGAAAGGGGACTGCATCGTAGTCAGGCAAAAAGGGACATTATAACACTGCTTGCAAAGGCCTGCTTTTACCCAGAAGTATGAATTATTCAGAAGGTCTTTTGGAAGCCCTTCTGGTAACAGTGGTCCAATTCCCCTGGGAATGACTCTGCAGAATGAGTGAGCCCTAGCCACTTCTTCAGACTTGGCACTTGAAAATTTCTTTTCTGCTCTGCTAAGTCAACAAGACAACAGAGCCTACACTGCATAGATCAGTGTCATCACTTCGCCACCTGACCTCTTATCACAAGTCCAATGTGACATGCATTTGTACACTAGACATTTGAAGAACATGAAATAGCCATAAATGTTTATACTTATGGAATTGTTAATTTTGTCTTGTTTTTTTAATTATTAATTAATCAGTAGTGAAATTTATGAACATGGACCTTATCAGGTATTAGTTTGGAAAAAATCACATTTTTCTCTTCACTTGAAATTAAAATGAATAGATTTTTCTTTTTCTGTTTTTATTGAAAGTTGACTACTGATTCAATATCTGTTTGTATATATTTGTTATATTTTTAAACAGAAACGTATTGTCATCAACTGCATTTTTATAATTTTAATTTTTCTTGTCAGTGGCTATATCACCTTTAGTATCCAGCTTTGTTTTGTCTTATTTCATGTCATGGTGTAGAATGATGAATTCTTAACTAGCTCAATGAAGATAAACACTGGGACTTCTTTTGCACTTCCTTAGCAATCTGACCAAGCTGCTTAGCTACTTTAATCTTTACTATTTTTCTTCTCTACTACTTACTACTAAAAAGAGTCCAGTCTAATCTCACATTCCTTTAGAGCCTCAATCTGGCTTATTGCGAATACCTTTAGAGACAGGAAATTCAGTGCCTCTCAGACATAGTTATTTTCAGGTACTGTTGACTGCTAAAAAGTCCAAACCTGTGATCTTTTCTTTCCATTTGTTCCACAAGGGCTTACAAAACATGTTTAATCTTTTTTCTAGAAAGTTGAAGGCAGTTCTCCTGTTTTTCGTTTTGCTCTCCCTCATTCCTTCTATCTTTCTTTTTCCTAGGCTGAACTGTTTCAGTTTACAGTCTGTTAGACATCTGATTGCTTCTCTCTGAGCAGGCAGAGACTATGTTATTATTAGTGCTTTGTACTTAGGACTGAACTTATTCCATTACATAGTAAGATAGAATGGAGCTATCATTCCATTTCACCTTCTTATTTCTACTTTACGATCATGTTAGCTTGTTTTCCATTCAAGAGTGATTTACTGTCTTCTAACCTTCCCCAAATTTGTTAACTGTAAAGTATGATGAACATTAATTAGTTTGGCAGAAGCACAGGGTGATGAGAGTACACATAGTGGAGGACATTTCCTAGCTAGAGGAGAGAGTGATTTTAAAGCTGAACCTAAAGGCAGGAGATTAGGAGGCAGATGGTGGTGATGGAAGGAGAAAAGTATACCAACAGAAGGAAGGACATATGTAAAGGCCTAGATATGAGAAAGAAATTGAATGGAATACAGTCTGACTGAAGATTAGGTTATGAATGAGAGAAGGTAGAAATGAAGTTGGAGAGGTAGGTATTGTCCCAACAGTACACCCATTAAAAGTGGGTCATTTAACATGAGTTTGAAGCTATTTTGTGCTAGGAATGGATCTGGGGATGGAGGTTTTAGTAGTTAACACAAACAGAAAACAACAAACCAGAATGCCTGCTGGGCATGGTGGTACAAACCTGTGTTCCCAGCCAGTAAGGAGATTGAGGTAGGAGGAACACAAGTTCATTGCCAGCATGGGTGACTTAATGAGACCTTGTCTAAAAATAAAGTAGAATAAAATAAAATAAAATAAAATAAAATAAAATAAAATAAAAATGCTGGGGATGTAGCTCAGTGCTCTCTGGGTTCAATCCCCAAGGCCACAAAAACAAAACAAATCAAAACAAAAACCAGCTTTCCCCTCAAGAAACTTATAATGGATATTTAGAAGTTTAAATGCCATGCCAAAGAAAAAGAGCTTCACTCTAAGGGCAGAAGGAAGTCACTTAAAAGGTTAAGCAGTAGACCAATATGGTTAGAATCATGCTATTTAAAGACTGGCATATAATTTTACCTACTGGAGGCACTTTTGAGAATAAAAGGGTCTTTTAAAAATAGTTACTGCATAATAATTAATGCATGATATGCTTATTGAATTTAGTTAAAGAATCTCAGATGGGAGAGGAAGAGAACAATTCGTTTTAAGCATTGAGTTTATCCCTTTAGTGATAGACTGGTTTCAAATATAAGTAACAATTCTTTTTGTTGTTTTTTATGATTTTAAACAAAACCAAACATGTAAGTTTCCTTTAAATTGTAATACCTTAGAGCAGTTTAACAGGGGGCCATCATTACACAATCATTATTTCTCAACCAGTATGTTTTGTTTCACTTTTGTCACAGAGTGTGTGATGCATGGCACTTGTAGAACAAGGTTAGAATTTCTGAAATGTCTTCCAGTCAAGAGGTGGAGGTGACTTAGTAAAATCCTGAAAGACTATGGCAAAAGAACACAAATCACAACTTGGTGCAGCTTACTGTTTGCTCTCAAGGGAGTGATGTCACTTTCACACAGGAACAAGACATTTTCTTGGTCTTTGGCTGCCACCAGCTTGCATCTTTTTTTTTTTTTGGTACTGGGAATTGAACTTACAACCTTATAGTTGTCAGGCAGGCATGTGCTGCAGAGCTATATCCCTGGCGAGTTTTCATCTTATAAAGATGCTATTATTGATCTGCCATTCTAGCTGCTGCTGCTGCTTTTTCTTCTTCACCTTCTTCTCCTTCTCCTCCTCCTTCTTTTTCTTCTTTGAAACAGTGTCTCACTATACAGGTCAGCCTGGCCTTGGAGTCACTATGTGGTCCAGGCTGGACTCGAAGTTGCAGTCATCCTCCTGTCTCAGCCTCCTGAGTGCTGGCATTACAGGCATGTGCTACCATACCCAGCTATTCTAGGTTCTTACGAGGAATGTTTGATGAATGTTAGCTATGCAGAGTGAAATTTAAATGCTTAATGTCCAGATGTGAACCCAAATAATGATTCAGTTTGATTCCCTACAAACTGAAACTGTTGTTACACTGTGTGACCTTTAGCAGAACTCTTCAAGTTTTAGTTGCACAGCCTGGAGACTTAATTGTAAATAACTTATTGATTGATAAGAGAGGAAACCAGTGGCCTTGTTAATGCCGATGAAAGGGAAGAAGGACTGAATGACTTGCATAAAATAAATCATTTACTGTTTTATAAGTAATGGAAGTAATGGAGGGGTGGGTAGTATTTATTCTCTGTCTCTCTGCCTCTCTCTCTCTCTCTCTGCCTCTCTCTCTCTCTCTCTGTCTCTCTCTCTCTCTCTCTGTATGTGTGTGCAGTACTAGGGGTTAAACTCAGGGAGTGCTGGCTGGGCTGCATCCCTAGCCCTTTTTAAAAATTTTATTTTGAGACAGCATCTCTCTAAGTTTCTCAGGCTGGCCTCAAACTTGTGATCTTCCTGCCTCAACCCCAAGTAGGGAAGTTCACTTAAGGCTAAAACATATTACTCTTATGGAGACTATCAAAATGTAAATAAAATAAGTAAGCAGTTAGAAATTTGTTTAGGGTTTGTATTTTCTAGGTTTACTGGGATGCAAAGTTTTGAGCAGATGTTAGTATTAGAAGGACCTGTATTAATTTATATGTGTTATTTTCCTAATTGGATCATTTTTCTTGTGTAAGAAGAGGAGTGAGTCATCATGAATCCTGATTTTAGATCCAGTAGATTCTTTTTTTTCAGTAGATTCTTGAAGGTATAAAACCAAGTCAAGAATTATCTTGTTAGCTTATTTAATAAATGGTGCCAGGAAAATTGGCTATCTACACAAAAAAGAGTGAATCTAGATTCATGTATTTCACCATGTACTAAACTAAAATTGAAATCATGACAGATCTAAATGTTAAAACAGAAACATTTAATGTGCTGGCAGATAAAATTGGTAAAATTCTTAAAGATATAGCCATAAGCAGGGACTTTCTAAACAGAACCCTAGTTTCATAAGAAACAATACTGAGAATCAACAAATGGGATTATATCAAATTAAAAAGCTTCTGTATGGCCAAGGAAGGGGAAAAAAAACCAATAGAGTGAACAGACAATCTACAGAATGGGAAAAAAATTTTGCTAACTATTCCTTGGATAGAGGACTAATATCTAGAACATATCAAGAACTAAAAAAAATTAGGCCCCCCCTAAAAGAAATAACCCACTCAAAAATGGGCAACAGAAATGAATAGACACTTCTCAGATGAATAAGATATCACTGCCCTCTAAATAGAGTGTGGCAGTTACCAAAAAGAAGGTGGAGCCAGGGTGGAGAAGGTGGATGAAAGGAGACTGGAATCCATCAGTGCATGTTGTATGTAGGTATATATTGAAATATCACACCGAATCTATTAATATGTATGATCAATACATGTTAATAAAAATAAATATGAAAAAGATGAAAATAAGTCCTAGCAAAGCTGGGGAGAAAAGGGAAACCTTGCACATTGTTGGTAGTAATATCTGTTAGCCATTATGTAAAAAAGTGTGGAGTTTCCTCAAAAAATTAATAGAAGTAAGATGTATTCCAGCAACCCCACTACTGAGTATCTATTCAAAGGAAATTAAATAAGTTTGTTGAAGAGAAATCTGCCATCCCATATTTATTTCAGCCCTATCCACGATAACCAAGACATAGAAACAATGTGTCTAGCAACTGATCAATAAAGAAAAAGTGGTACATGTACAAATTGGAATACTATTCAGTTACATAAAAAGATAAAATTTTGTCATCTGAGACAACACGGATTGAACCGGAGATCATTAGGTTAAATAAAATAAGCCAGGTACAGGAAGACAAGTACTGCATGCTCTTACTCATATGCGGTGTCCAGAAAAGATGAGCTCAGTGGTTGAGAGTAGAGCGGTGGTTACCAGGGACTGGAGAGACAGTGATGTGGGGGCTGGGGAAAAGATTGATAGGTATTAATTTATAGTTAGATACAAAAGGAAAGTTCTGGTATTCTATTACTCTGTAGACTGATTATTGATAAATAACTAAATATATATATATATACACACTTAATATAAATATATCAAAATGTATATATGATTTTTTAATATTAAGAATGAAGGTCCACAGAAAAGTAATGAAAAACTGTAGGCACCAAAATTCAGAATTTGACACTAGTGCATTAAGTATGTCCATTACAACACATGACATATTGAATTATGAAGATTAAA
This sequence comes from Cuniculus paca, assembly GCA_004365215.1. Lineage (NCBI taxonomy): Eukaryota > Metazoa > Chordata > Mammalia > Rodentia > Cuniculidae > Cuniculus > Cuniculus paca. The sequence continues at coordinate 3,596 of RJWT010052530.1, read as the reverse complement.
GACACAACCATGTCTGCTCATTATCAAGTGCACACATTATTTACACATTGTGCCTGTACTCCAGTTGTCCATTTGGCAATAAGTCTTGAGTTCATCTGTTTATATAGGCATTTACCTCTCATTTAAAGGTGGTTGGTTGGATTTTTACAAATACTTAATTGCAATTTATATTGTCATTTATTTTATGTATTATGTCAATATTATTTATATTTAATTCTATATTAATATTATTATAATTCAATTTATCCATCATGTGTTGCAATGGATGTACTAAATGCATCCATGTGGCTGAAGATCTTAACTGGGGCTTATGTTTGGGGTAGGCTTTATGTTTCACACGGAAAAATCATGCTAGGGCTTATTTCCTGGGTAGATCTTATTTTGGGGAAAGTATGGTATAACCTTCCCTCAGAACTAGGTTCTGAAACATTCCAAGTGAAACTGGACTTTATTTTTCCTCAGTTCATTTCAGCAGAGACACATTTTATCTGCATTTTATTCCTGATAGTCGTAAAACACATACTTCTATGAGATATCGTCTGCCGTACCTCTCCTGTAGTTCCAGGAAAATGGAGTCCACATCTGTTTCGTTTTGGAATTTTACATGGGCCTTATTACAATGCCTTTCACTATTATAATTTCTTGGTCATTGTCTATATGATGAATGAATAAAGTAAGCAAAACACAAAGAAAATTAGTACCCATTCTTTTAAATAAAATGAAATTCTCTATTAAAAATTTATCAGTTCAAAATGAGGGTGAAAATTTACATTCAAACCAGGCTATTAAGTTAGATTAAAGAGATTATATGCTTTTAGTTTTTGTTTTGATCTTAACCGTTTATTTTTGGGTTCAGTTGAGGAGTAGACTGAGGAAGGCAACAGTGTGGTTATTTAGGCCTGACTGTGTACACTACCGGTTCTTGGAAACATTACTTTCCTAAGTGGTCTGGTCTTGTATTACAATTTAAAGTGAGACTTGAAATTTCTTGCAAACCTCACCCTTTAAACCTTTCTTACTGGGTTTATGCAATTATTTTTCTTGCTTATTCTGCCTTATTATTGGCAACACTCCCATTGATTTCATTTGTGAGTCACTATAAGGAATTTAGTCATATATGATACTTTGATTTTTCTTTTGAATTGTGTAACATGTTTATCTATATGCTCCTCTGTTTTCCCCATGGGGATAGAGGAAAGCCTTCTCTGACTTCCTCCCTCACTCTTTTCTACATCATGTAGTTACAACTCTGATGCATGGTTAAGTCATATAAAGAGTGGGGGTAGGGGGGACAGGGTGAGTCATGCCAGCCATGGCTCTAGGCAGTCATAGAGGCATGGAAATTCTTAGGAAAAGCTGGAGCTTTTGGACAAAAATGGCTGTTTTCCTCCTACACACACAACTTTAACTGTGTTCAAGTTTGTCTCTTTCTTAACTGAATGGTCTACCTCTGGAACAGATCACCAGAATCCTTGTGAGTCCTGGTTAAGAGCTTCTGATTAATCCTAATTATTGTTTTAGAATGAGCTTAAAGGTTTTTTTTAGGAGAAAATAAGTCATACATGAAGTATATTTTCTCATTTTTAGAGTCTCTTCAATGTCATGAGGGGTACATTACTGTATCTGAATTTTCATTTGTTGAAGTGGTGCTGATGGTATATTGATAATCACCATGCAAAGAAGCAACAGGCATGGCAGACATTTATACTGAAAATTCTACGTTATTCATATTAAATTATTTATATTTGGGAGAGAAAGAAAAAAACCTGAGAATTAGATCTGGATATGTAAAATAAAAGAACATTATGCTATCAAGAATAATTCACATCATTTTTTATAGTGAGATTATGGTATGCATTTAAAACAGTAATGTTTTGCATGATATGATTTTACTGTCATGGTCATGATACAATACAGGCAGAAAAAATATTTAGCCTCAGTGGAATAATGTTGAAATATTTAATGCAAATATTGATTTTTTTCTAGAATAGACAAGTATTACATCATCATAATAGAAATTGTTGTAAAGGAATGAAAGTATACTCTTGGCTGAATGCACAGGAAATGCTGATGGTATTCATTAAGCATGAAATAAGAGGAACAAAATTTTCCTCTCTGTCCCTTCCTCATGAAATATCTTCTGTGTGTTCAGTGCTTCCTTTGAAGTCAATATATAATCTTTGCTTTAATCCATTTTTAAAACTTCCTTTGAAGTTAGTGGGAGCTCATGCCTGGAAGAGAGGAAAGTGGTGGAGGACTGCGTGCCTGCTGTGGAAGAGGGGGTTGCCTAATCATTAGCAGAAAATAACGTCTATTGATTGTCCTCATGTGAATGATCTATTAGGCTCTACACCAAACTGACTTTTAAACTAATGTGATTCATTTCCTAGCATTATAAAGCTTTTAAAATTACTGAAATCAGTAACTTCCTTTTAGAATAGTGGTTTTTCTTTTTCCAAATGTTGGGAGTGGGGAGAATACCTGTAAGGTACTTATAAGAGGAAATAATCCTTTTATCTTGACACTCTCGCAAACATTATTCTACCTAAGTGAATTTTCCAGATAACTGAAACTAGTAACTCAACTGTATGAAAATACTTGACTACTTGGTTTCTTTTTTAATCTTATTACATATAGTGATACCTCGGTTAATGAACTTCATTCATTCCACGAATCTAGAAAAGGAGGCCACGTTCCTGTTTATGTGGAAAGATGGTCTTTGTCACCTAATGATGTAGATTTCACAAATGAAAATAAAATTTTGCTAAATGCTTCTATTTGCGAACCAAATTGTTCACAAACAAAAGTGAACTGAGGTATTACTGTACTTTGGAACAAAGTAGGAACTTCATTATTTTTCTTCTTGGCCGCTGTCAGTGATACAGGTTCTTTGTTTCTGCTGTGTTTTCTTATTTTACATGGAGGTGCCTGAAGAAGGGTCAGGAGGACTGAGGCCTATTCCCTTCCTTTGGAGATAAGGTAGAAAGGCATTTCTCTCCTTTCCTTTTTCTCTCCCCTCATCTTATCCTGTTCCTCACTTCTTTTCCCTCTTCTCCTTGGGCCTTCAGGCTCCTTTCCTTTTCCCTTTGATCCACTCCCATGCGGTCAGCCTCTCGTAGGAGCAGAGAATGCTTTCATCAGTGTTTGACATGTAAGCCTTGCTCGCAGGCTTGAGCTCTGCGTCTCTGACTGGGTCTTGACTTGGGTGCCTCAAACGCAACACTTGAAAACTGAAGCTCAGCAGCTCCAGCCACGAACTTTATTTTCAGTCTCTGCGAGTGGCATCATCTTCTACCTAGCTTCCGCCTAACCTGAAAATCCGGGATTTGTCTTCTCCTTATCATTCCGCCTCTAATCAAGTATTAAACGTTGTCATGTCTATCTTATAAATTCATGATCTCACTTTTCCTGCCACTGTCTCATCTAATCCCTTGTTACACTTTGACGATAAGTGCAGCTGTTTCTACTCTGTTCTTTTCTTTACAAAAACTTGTCTGCATATCAGTTTCATTCCTAAAATTTAAAGCACACCATGTCATTCTTAGATTTAAGAACCCTCTATTTGTCTCAGCTGAACATTTAAAGCCTCCTATAAT
>RJWT010052529.1:0-10549 GCA_004365215.1 Cuniculus paca | reverse complement strand
GTCCCTCAAGGGTGCTCACACCAGATCCTGAGCAGGACGGGGACAGCTGTGAGCTATGGCGACAGGACACACTGCCCTTGGCAATACCCCAACTAGAATCCTTCACAGGCAGAGGAAGGGGGCCCACCAAACCCTTCGGTCCTGGGCAGTCTTTTTAATTTTAAAATTTAAAACACTCGGGTTAGAAAACTAGGTCATACTTAAAGCTGGCAAAATTATATCATCGTTTTATACTGGCCACCTGACATCCCCAACACCTGCCTCAGGTGCGACTGGTTATGACACCCCACGATCCAAATGGCAATTTAGGAGCCACAGACGCCACACACACTCAGTTCCATTGAGTGTGAGCAGCAGCAGCTGGCAAACCTCGGGACCCCCTGTGCTGCCTGGAGCTGGTACCCACTTGGCTGGGGGCTCTGCAAAACCAGATCTGACCCATAGTCCTGGCAGATGCAAACCTCACCCTACAGGAACAGCTTTTTTACTCCAGCCCAGACAGAAACCCAGGGTGCCTGGCAGTCCTGGCCAGGAGTCTGTTTTCACTGCAAACCACAGTCAGTGTCATTTTGTGCAGAGAATGTGGCCTCAGGATCAGGGAGGGTCCCTGATGTTTAACCAACAGCAAAGAACCATCCTGATGCACACAGATCAGGTGAGAGCGTGGCAAGGCTCCGTCTGGCCGCATGGTTCCAGTGCCGCAGAGACACACCAGTCCTTCTCCAGGGCACCAGAAGAGAGGAACAGAAGCCACCTGGATGAGCTCCAAGGGCTGTCAAGGTCCCAAGTGTCTGCCATGCATGTCAGGTCAGGAGCTCTGCTGCTATGAGTGGTGGTGACGATGTTTCCAGTACCAGTGGAGTTGGGCGAGGGTCGCTGAGCCGCACTCTGATCTTGAGTCCCTCAGCACAGAACCCAGGTTCCAGAAGTCTGTGGATGCTGTCACAGGCCAGAACTGTGACAAGCCTCAGCCCATGGCTGGTGGCTTCTGGTTTGGGTCCCTGCCACTGGGCCACCATGCTCCCATGAATGGTGTGATGCACTCTGACTCCAGTGTGCACAGTCAGGAATGATCCTTCTTTCCTTAAAACACTTGATTGTCTCCTGTGGCCCAGCGCCATTTCCACAGGGATTGTGAGCATCTTGGTAAAAGACAGTTTTCCATTTGCCCTGCCCACAGGCAAGACGCTGCTGACGTCACAGATTCTGGTAAGAAGTGCTTAGAAAGTGCTAATGTTGTTACCCTGGTAATTAGTAGCTATTAATTCCAAGGACATTTTTAATATATTTACACGCATACTGTTCTCTTAGGTTCTTTTAGTTTTAATACTAGTCTCTGACATTATAAAACTTCATTTTTGTTTTTTGCCCTTTGAGAAATTCTGAATACAAACTGAGTTAAAAGATTGTTCCAAAGTCGGCTGCTTCATCAAAAGGCATGAAAACGTTTCTCATGGCAGGAAAGGATCCTAGTCTTTAGTCCAGACTGCCTGGGGTTACAGTAAGAAGAAACCAGGTGGGGAGTGGCTGACATGGAAACATCTGCATATAGCGGACTCTGTCCGCCACTGTCTTCTGGGTCTGCGGGGCCTGGGAGCCCCCATCAGCAGAGCGTAGTGCCTATAGGCTGGCTCCGGTGATCTGGCCATTGTACTCCGCTGTCTCCATCTTGAGGATGTAGGGGATTATGCTATCTATTGAAACGTTGCCAATGAGGCCGGTAAAAAAGAGTTCTTCTGTGATGTTGGAGCTCATCAGCCTGAGCGCTGGCAGGCGGACGAGGATCCGGGCCAATCTGCAAGAGGCAGCAACATGAGATAAGGGACTGGTGCTGCCCTGGCTCAGGCTGGCCACTGAGCAGACCCCGCCCACCTAGCATCAGGTTCTTCTCACAGGAGTCTGGAGGGAGAAATGCAAAGGCACACATACATGTGCTCTCTCTATTTGCATTCGTCGCCACCCTCCATAACTCCACAGAAAGAACAGAATCTTAGAAACCCAGCAGCAGATGGGGGTCAGGGCCTAGTACCTACACTATAGGGAGGACTATAAGCATCCACACCACAGGATGACAGACCATGGGACACTGCTTGAGGATGAGGGACAGGGATCCATGTAGCGTGCACACACATCTAGATGGGTATTGCCCCAGTGCTGAGTCTGGGCTCTGGGGTTGGAATGATTGTCCCAGAAAAGCTGTCTATATGGCCCTCATTTCCTGTGTCCAGTTAACACTGCAAATGGACAGTAAGATAGTTTCATCCAAAGAGACCCTGGCAGGCCACAGACCTGTGGACTAGAGGTGGCAGTAACTGGCCTGGAGGACGGACAGTGGTGGCATGGGGTGGGAGGCCATTTTGCCACAGCCCCAACTGGACCCGGCTGCCTTCCCATAGCAGGGAGAGGTCAGCCGTGGAAATGCTCATTTATATTTAATGGGAAAGGATTACAAAGCCTTTTGGGTTTTATGATCCCAATCACACTACATAAAAATGTTTCTGGAAGTAAATACATAAAATGTTAATAGTAGGTATCACTTACAGTGCTTCTCATTGGGTAAGTTTTCCCTCTCCTTTTGCTTTCTAGGATGTCTTTGTTTACTATGGTGAGCACATTTTTTTCAGAAAAGAGCATGCACATGAACTGTGCATGGAGCATTATCCATCTTGCCAGGCACACAGAGGAGGCATGGCACCCAGATGTCAGGGACAGACGGGCAGCAGGGCTGACCTGGCCAGGACTGGGGGGCCTTTCCTGGTGGTGGCTGACTGTCAGCAATGTGTACAGCGGTCCTGGCAGAGTTCAGGAGGACCAGCTGAGAGGAGAAAGGGCCCCAGGGCAGGATAGCTTGGCCCATGAGCATACCAGAGCTAGCACATGCTCCAGGGTCTTTTCTCTGGGAACTGTCTCTGAGTGGGTCTCTCTCTGGCTCTTCTCAGAAAGTCCCGATCACCTGTCACCTTCGATTCCCAGCTAGCTCAGGAGTGGCTGACAATTTCTCAGAACTAGCCTGTCTACTTTCCAAGGTCACAAGGTAGCGACCTAACATGCCCCTGAGCGTGAGGTGTTGTGGGCTGGAGCTGGCAGGTGGTGGTTATGGAGAAGAGGCTGCTGCCCACCGGTGTGTCCACCCAGAGACCCTATCACATGGAGAACCACTGGGGACTGTCCTGGCATTAGCTCAAGGCCCTGCAGGGCAGACTTACTCTGGGCTACATGGTGAGCCTGGCCTGGCTGTGTCTCTGTGGACTGGGTGGGTGGGGAGGGAAACAGGAAATGAGCAATGTGCAAGGTGGTGGTGGCAGGCACTTGCTCTCTGTAGCCTTGGCACTGTGCCCATTTATAGCCCTGTCTAGCTGCCTACTGTTATAAACAATACCTTATATTAACTTTCACCCAAATAAAGGAACTTTTGAGATCCATCGGTTTATCTGGAGTAAAGTCACTGTCTTCTGTAAGGCCCCACTTGGCCCTGTTGAGGGCTCTGTACTGCTCTAGGGGGTGACAGAACACAGGGACCTCTGTGGGGAGTCAGGCCACCTTGAGCTGGCTTGGGGATCACCCATCCTCCACTTCCACAGCCAAATGCAGTGTGAGGTGTCCCCCAAGTCTGTGGGCCAGGTAAAGGTCTGGTGGGCTGTCCTCACCGGTAGGTGTCCTCAGAGTAGGTCTTCTGCACATAGTCCTGCAGCTCCATCTGGGCCTTTTCCTGGAACTTCTCAATCTGGCTTGTGCCTGTTAGACCTGGGTGGTCTGAAACAGGAAAGGATCCCAAGTTCCCCTCTATGTTTGGGAGGTGCAGTGGCAGACTCCCTAGAATTTCACTTCAGTCAAATCCTGACAGATGCCCAAGCATGTTGGATGAAAGGCTGGTCTAGCTGGGACAGGGGCCCAAGGTTTGGGGCCCCTGGCCTGGCCACCCCCAGGCCAGAGACTGAACATTGGCTTCCTACTACTCTAAGAAACACACACCCTAAAGTTATGATTAGGAATTACTACTTTCAGGTTATATGTCACCTCTCTGCTATTAGCTATGTTAGCTTAATTAGGGGGAGGAGGAAGGTTGAGTGTGCCCAGCTGGATGTGGGGGTCAGCAGCTGCTCTAGAGGATGGGGGCCAGGCGGGCGCCTCACTCTCCACCATCGTCCACTGCCTCCTCTTTACCTGCTGCCAACAGCCCACCTGGCATGACCTGCAGCAGCTGGCTCGACTGCTGCCCTGGAGAGCTGCATCTGCCTGGTTTGGCATGCCAGGGGCCCTGGACATTGGCAGGGCTGGAATGGAGGTAGAGAGCGCCAAGGTCACGAGGCCAGGTGCCCGCTCTGCATGCTGCCATCCTGGGTGGCAGGTGGTGCAGCTGGGACCCCAACCAAGTTGCTCAGTGCCTGGTATCCCCAGGCTGGGGAGCACTGCTGTGAGCTGCAAGGGATGGGTTTAGGACAGCTGCACAGGGCAGCCAACAAAGCATGGGGCACGAGAACATGGGTCACACACAATTTGGTGGGGCTCTGTCTACACTGCCGGTGACAACACGATCACGCTCAGAAATTGCAGCAGACACAGTGGAAAGATGGCGCGTCCCCACCGCATATCTTACCAGGGCTAAAGAGAACTATAGCTTTAAGGTATGCGTACTCGTAGCCGTCTATCTCCAGCCTCGCCATGCTGTTGCAGAACTCCTGCAGCTTCCAGATGTGCTCCATGACCTGCTTCACGCGCTCACCCGACAGCTTGTCTGCAAGGCAGCAGATATTCTGACTGGAAAGGACTGACAGCGTCCTCTAGCCCTGGCCACTTGGCCCAATCCTTGGCCCCACCCCCAGCCCAGCCCAGCTGGCCCTACCTTCCTGGATGCTGTTCTGCAGATGGTTGACGATGGCTGCCAGAATGGTGGAGAGGCTCATGACCTGTGCACACTGCGCCAGGCCGAGGGTGAAGAGCTCATTCCAACAGGCGCGCACCAGGCTGGTGTTGCAGTCCTGCCTGGGGACAGAGGGGTGCCAGCTGCGCTGCATGCTTGGCCTGCCTTCAGGTATTCCCACACATCACTGATCCAGTGACTCTGCAGTTTGCAGGCCGTGTCACTGTGTGCCCATGCTGTACCCAGGTGGCATTAGGACACAGCTGCTGCCAGGCCCAGGCCTGGCCCCTGGCCCCAACCCTCAGCACACAGGGCACTGACTAAGGGGCATACAGGGTGGCACAACCACTCTCTGGCCACTTACCCCAGTGCCTGGAAGGCCGGGATAGAGCGCGCCCAGTGCATGGACAGGAAGAGCAGGCGTGACGCGGACTCGCAGATGTAGTGCACATTGAGGTACTCGGGCATCGGGCTGGGCATTGTCAGCTGCAGGCACATGGTATGGAGGTTAGGGGTGCATGTGCTGCCTCAGGGAGCTAGGGTCTCAGCCCCTACAGGGTGGTGGCCAGGCCAACATTGTCCTGCTTGGGTCCAGGTTGTGAGCTGAGGCTGAAGTGAGATCCTGGGCACAGGGTCATTCTATAGGGAGCTGACAGATGCTGTGTGCCAGGGCAGTGCTCCCCCACTGTGGAGTGGCATCCTGCCCAGGGCAGCTGCAGGCAGCATGGAAGGGGACCCTCACTCCAGTGTGAGCACTGGATCACTAATGCAGGGCTTGAGGAGCAGGACAGTTCCAAGACCAGGGCCTTGGCACCCCAGGAGTGGCTCTGGAGGGGAGTGGGCAGATGGATGGCTCCCACTCCAAGTGGCCATGGGCCATCAGTATGCCTTGAGACATGACAGCCCTTACAGGGACGCTGCCATGGAACCCTGGGTCCTGGGGGCTGGCTTGGTGCAGAGCCTCTCACGCGCGCCACTACTCACCTTGAATGTGACGTGTGTGTCCGAGAGCAGCGGGCCCTCAACCTCGATGATGGGTGTCGACTGGTCTCTGCTGATGACATGGATGCCACCTCCTCCGCTGGCATCTAACCCATCTGCCAGGCCAGGGGGCGAGGCACCGTCTGCAGTGTTAAGTGCTTTGGCTAAAGTGTCAAATGCCCTGCAAGCAAACACAGTAGGCTGTGCCATGGGTCTGCAGCTTGGAGGGCCTGGAGCCCTGCAGCCACCACAAAGGATGAAAGGCCTCACGTAGGAAAGGGGTGCCCACCACAGGCCCAAGGAGTGCATCTAGAGGGGACCCCCAGCTGGGTGCTCCCACTCACATCCACCCTCCAGAGGCAGAGCTGCTCTCCACCTAGTTATCACTGCTCAGTGTTAATGACCTCCCCAAGCCACTCCCAGTAAGTGGTGGCACCAGAATTCTACCTGACTCAGATCCTGCCACCTGAGTTCTGCTGTCACACTAAGTAAACATGAGGACTAGCAGGTAGGTGGGCACATCTGGGATGCCAGGACTAGGAGGACTGAGGCAAGAGGACTGTGAATTCAAGGCCAGTCTGGACTATCTAGTAAGACTCCATCTCAAATCAAAACCACACAACAACAAAAAGCCCAAAACCAAGCCAGGTGTTGTAGCGCACACCTAGTACTTGGGAGGCTGATGGCGGTGAGGCCAGCCTGGGCTACACAGTGAGACTCTCTCAAAAAAACAAAACAAAACAATCCAAAACTCAAGCAAAACAAAGTTTTCAGAAAACCATGAGGATCAGACCTGGCAGCCAGGACAGCAGTGCTGAGAACCACAGCCAGCCTGGGCACAGCACGGAGACGCCTGCCACATCCTCAGTTGCCACTATGGCCACACCCTGGGGGTCGAGCTCTAAACTCACAACTCAACAGGTTAACACTGAAGCAGGGAGGGGCTGTCGCCTCAAAGGTGCCTTAAAAAGGGTGACAGAGCACTGTCCAGCCCGCGCACTGAAGATGTGCCCATCCCTGTGACAACTTCACAGCCCTTGATCCTCACAGCGGCAGCCTGGGTGCCTGGCTCATACCGGGTGATCTCGCTGGCAGACTGGTCCTCCGGCTGGATGTCCGAGGTGTCGCCATTGTTCAAGGACTCACTCAGGTTAGCCAGGGAGGTCACGACATTTGCCAGTGTGCCCAGGGCTCCCTGGCTTGTCTCAGCCTATGGGACAAGAGGTGACGTTTATAAAGGCACACACAGGGCAAAGGGTGTGACACGGCTCAGATGCTGCTCCCAGGGGCACGTGAAATGCAGGATAACAGGAGCACTATGTCTTGGATGTGGCGGTCATACAGATCCACGCCCATACCCCAGGACAGGGACAGAACGACAGGGGTGAAATGGTAACTGGACTTCACAAAGCAAAATGCCTGTGCCTCAAAGGACACAAGCAGAAAGTCGTAAATGCGTTTGGGTCCTGCAGGTGACAGGGTTTAGTGGTGTAAGGTGTCTAAAGACCTTCAAAGTTTAACAACATGAGGGCAGCCCAATTCTACATGCCGAGGACCTGAGGCAGTGATTCTCCAAAGCAGGGAGACAGCGGCCAGCAGACACAGGCAGAGGCGTGGCATGGCAGGAAATGGAACCAAAGCCCCAGTGGCCCTACACTGATACCCTCGAGGAGGGGCAGGGCCAGGTCACAGTCACAGCCCTCAAGCGTGGCTGAGCTTCACAAGCAGCAGTGAAGCTGTCACCACAGATCTGCACTCCTATTCAGAGCAGAAACTGGCAGCACCCAGCAGTTGGTGCCTGGGTGAGCAGCCACACCATGCCCAGATCGGCAATGCCAAGGAAGGACCCGGGTACAGCCACACGCAGTGACCGTGAGATGAATGCCAGGGACTATGTGCATGGCCCATTGGTGACAGAGACATGGTGGGCCCGGGCCCACAGCAGGGTGGGGCTGCAGGTCTGAAGGAGTGAGAGAGCGAGGCTGCTACCAAGGGCGAGGGAAACACCGTGGGGTGGGTGGGACGGCTGCGAAACCACGTAAACTGCTCAAACCACGTTCCTCACCAGAGCCCGCATGGTGTGCAGTGTGGCTTTTACTTCAGTTACAAAACAAGCAGAGATAAACCAAGGTACAGGGACGGACGTCTGTGTCTTGATTATGGAAGTGAGAAACTTCATGCTGCACTGCCAACACGCGCCAATAATCATTTCCAAGTATTAAAGTCGTTTATAGACAAACGAAGTGAATGACAGCTTCAGGACAAGTGAGAAACAGAAGTGAAAACTAAAATCCAGAGCTGTCAAGGCCAGCAGCACCCTCAGGCCCTGGAGCGGACAAAGGAGCTGGGGAGGAGGCTGCAGGGTGCCTGGCTCGAGAAGGACACATTTGGTCCGTGAGATCACAAGGCCCGGTGTCACGCTGTGCACTGGCTCTGTGTGCCGGAACCATGGGAACCTGCTGCAGGGTCCTCTGAAAGCTTCGTGGGCACTTCAATGTCGATTATTTTGAATATATGATGCTTCAAAGTAAAATGTTTACAAAGTACTCCTGCAGCACTACTTCAGGAGCTCTTCGTGCCTTCTCTTTCCCTCAGGGCGGAGTGGACCAGCCAACTCTGGAGCCCTTTCCTGACGAGCTAAGCGCCTCACAGTTTTTGCATTCATTCTCCTTTCTCCAGTGACAATAATTAGATCTCAGTAGTTCACAGGAGTGCTCACTGTGTACTGTTACAAATTAACTACCTCTAAACTGGGTGTGGTGCTACATGCCTATAACCCCGGCTACTTGGGAGGCTGAAGCAGGATGATCGAAAGCTCAAGGTTAGGCTGGGCAATTCAGGGAGACTCTGTCTCAAAATAACTAATAAAAAGAACTGGGGATGTAGCTCAGTGTGAAGGCCCCCTGTTCAATCCTCAGTCCTGCTGAGGAACTGGGGGCTTTAGCAAAGGGCCATCGCACGCACGAGGCAGGTCTGCCAACGTGTTACCAGGGAAAATCTGAGCAGAGAATGGGACCAAAGGGTGTCTGCCACCCTGAAATCCAGACCCCTGTACCTGACAGTAGATCTGACCACCAGCCCTGATCGAGTGAGGGTTCTGAAAAGCCAGTGTCCCTGAGTAAGGCGTCCCAGGGTGCTATGGGAGGGAAGGGAGGGGAGGAAGTGGGACACATGCCTCACCTTGGAGTCCGTGGCCAGGAGCACCGTGCCATCCTCGCGGATCAGGGGCTGCTGGATGTTCACAAGCATCCCTGGGTCCAAGAGACCTGGCTGTCTGCTCAAGACAGAGAAACCAGTGTGGCTTCCAGCAGCCATGCTGGTGGTCACCAGAGCCCGCGGAGCCCTAGTGTCCACCTTGGCCGTGGCCTGGCCACGCTGCCAGGAGGGGACTTGGCATCATCATATAGCTTGGGCGGATGTGATGCTCTCTCTTCAATGCCCTATGGGTTCTGGCTTCCGTCTTCCCCTTCCCTTCCTAACAAACTCACAGATCACAGGCACTGTTAACTTGAGCTCTGTCGGGGACCTCACTCACGTGCTGCGTACATTGCAACCTTGCCCAGATACTGAGCTACTGAACAACTGCTGCCCTGGGTGGAGACACAGCCACCTTGCCCTTTGGGGAACAGGGGCTGACCTTGCACCGTCCTTGTCGGCCACAAACGTGGGCGTGGCTATCAGGGGGCTCCGCAGGTCCTTCCGGATGTAGATCTTCTCTGTGGAAGCAGCACAGTTGCTCGGCTTTTCTCGCTGTACATCAAATGGCTTCCGCTCACTCTGCACAGCTTCAATCACAATGACAGGACTCATGTTTACAGAGGACTCTGACCAGGAAAAGCTAGCCCTCCTGCAGACACCTGTGCTGCAGGCATCTGGGGCCAGCAGTGCCAGGGCGGACCCAAGGCACATGGAGCACAGGGTCAGCCGTGGGCATGGCAGGCGTTCCTCACAGACTGTCCCGGCCAAACAGCCAGGGAGCCCTGCACAGCCTCGAGACTGCAGCAGTGTCCCTACCTGTCCTTCAGCAGCCCAGCGCCACAGGCCACAGAAGACGGCAAGATGGCCCTAACGGGGGATACAAAGCCCAGAGACTCGCACTCGGGTATCCTGGGAGTCAAGCTGAAGCCCAACTGGTCTCAAGTTTGCAGCTCTCGCTGTAGCTGCAGAAGGCTAATCCCAGTCTCTGCTCAGAGGACTGACATCACTACTGATGGAGGAAGGGCAGTGTGGGCCAGCCTGACACCAAGCTAATGGTTCTGGTATTTTTCTTCCCTGGGTACTGGGGATTGAACCCAAGGTCTTCACAGCAAGCCACATTCACAGTCCTTTTTTCATTTTTTATTTTGAGACAGGTCGTCCTAAGCTGCTAGTTAGTACAGGCTGGGCCTCAGCCTCCCTGTCTGGAACACCAGCTTTGTTATTCGCTTTAGAAGAAGAGTAAAATCACTGTGTAAAATAAAAACATCAAACTAGGCAGACACTGGATTGACCACTAATTTCTCAAAGGACACAGCTCTGCAGTGAACTGTGCAGTACTGAAATGCGGTATCTGCAGTCTTCCCATGGGGCCAGGTGCCCTCAGCAGGCCTGCTGTCTGGGCAAGGGGGCAAGCGTGTCCTGCTGCTGTGACCCCAGGCCCTCAGAGCCTCTCGGGTGCCAATTTTCACCTCCGGGACAGGAAGTAACCCCCAGGCTACCGGGTCTGGC
>RJWT010052528.1:0-10543 GCA_004365215.1 Cuniculus paca | reverse complement strand
CTCACTTTGTAGCCCAAGCTGGTCTCGAACTCGCAACGATCCTCCTGTCTCAGCCTCCCGAGAGCTGGGATTACAGGCATGCGCCACCAGGCCTGGCTTGCCATGTTAATTTGTATAATTTCCCTTTATTTGGGTTTGACAGTTCTTCATGATTGAAGTGCAGCTGTGAATTTTTTTAGTAGGAATTTCATAAGAGATGTTGTATCATACTTACTACTCTATCAGAAAACACACTGCATGTACTTTGATTACTTAGTTAAGGTGGTATCTGCCAGTTTCTCTGTCTACCATAAAGTTCCTGAGTTTTTACCCCCTTTTCTCACAGTAGGTATCATATGGAGAAATACTGTGAAATTTTCTAAATATCATACTTTGGTCATCATACTTTTTTTTATACTATTCACAGATATTAGCATCCACCAGTAAATATTTCCTGAAAAAATTATTACTGTGATATTGATGAAATGGTTGTTATTTTTTTAAAAAGCTGTTATTTCGTCTACTGTTGTTAGTTGGAATTCTGTAAGAATGAATTTTCCTCTCATTGATATATTTTTTACCTTATCACATATTACAAGTTACAATTCAGCAGCCTTTGTGTATTTTATAGTTCAAATTGTCATAGACAATTGAGAGCCCTTTCAAGTGTATCCTTTTTTGTTGTTGCCATTTTTAAAAGCACTGTATTACTTTTTGGCACCAAAATATGTTCCATAGTGATGGGCATCGGAAACACCTATGGTATGGTTTGTGTCTGGATGTCCCCCCAAAGCTTCATGTGGTCATGGGGGGGTGCCTTTTGGAGGCACCTGAATCTAGATTGATTCATTGTGTAGTCCTGGGATAATGGGTGTGAATGCTATATCTACCCTAGGGTGGGTAGCCTACATACATTATAAGGGACAGAGTCTTCCGTTGCACTCCCTGCTTTTTGTACTTGTTGCTTTTGCTGTGTCCTGCCCCTAGGAGCTGTTGCTCTTCTGCCATACCACCCTACTTTGGAGCCAGCTGATTATGGACTGAAACCTCTACAAACTGAGCTAAATAGACCTTTCCTTCCTTAATTTTGGGCATCAGGTTTTTTTTGTCTCAGCAACTAGAGAAAAATAACTAAGACAGCCTGTAATTCCAGAAATTCACAAAACTGAGGTAGGAGGTTCACAAGTTTGAGTAACTTGTGAACTGGATAACTTAGCAAGACTCTATCTCAAAATAAGAATAAGTAAAAAGGTTGGGGCATATAGCTTAGTGCCAGCATATACTGTGTTCAGTTCCAGTATTTTTAGAGGGTGAAAAAAAAAAAAAAGGAAAGGAAAAGGTTATAGGGTTACCTGTTTAACCTGTGCCAAGTATGAATTTCTCCAGGGAATCTTAATTTTTTTAATTGGAGAATTGTATAAGAATGCTAAGTTTTGATACCAGGTATACTCAGTATTAGAGGTATCATTTGTTTCCTCCTAATTGTCTGATCTAGGAAATTTGTTTACTAAAATACTCACACATCTGTATTATTTTCTGTCTAAGTTTAAAAAACCAATTGATTGTACATTGTGTTGATAGTATAAAGTTACAGGTACAACAGTAACAAAAGGTTAGTAAGTAGCCTGGATCATGGTAGATAAGTGCTGTACCACTGAGCTATATCCCCAGCCCAAGGGACAGTAGGATGTTATAACAAATTATAAAATTAACTTTTAAGTTTATTATAAAATCTTATAAATTTAGTATTTGCCATATTAAAAGAATATTTTAAGAAGTTAGCATCTCACTTTTCTTGTTGCTGAGAATAAATACCTGACACTCAAAGTTAAAGGAGGAGAGGTTTTTTTAACTTACAGCTTGTAGAAGTTTCATTTCAGGTTTCACTTCATAGTTTGCTGGCTTCAAGCCAGGTGACATGGTAGATGGGCTTAACACAGAAGAAACAGTTCATGGTGGACAGAAGGCAGTAAAATAGTGAAGAAGCAAAGCTGCAAGGAACCACAGCCCTCTTTCTGTCTCATACTTTATTGAGGGTATCCACCCTTTGGGCTCATAGTACTCATATCCTTAATCCTAGCATCAAAACCAGCATCACACACCCTAGATCCAGCTGCCTCCAAAGAGCCTTGTCTATGACTACATGAGACCTTGGAGAGGAGGTCCAGCTACCAAGCCATAATGGTTAGGATTTGAGCTGTATTTTTGAAGAATACATAGTTCTGAATAAGCAGAGGTGAGAGGGGCATGTTCTGAATGGAGCAGAGCATTTACTTTTGGAATTAAGTGGTAATATGATTGGAACCAGATTATAAGTATTCTTTCATGCCCAGCTAGCTCAAGAGTCATATACCTAGGTCTTTTTCATATTTATCATTACTCCATTAAGTTGTGCTTATACTGAACATTTTAGGACTTCTTCTGATCACTGAGTATGCATTAATTAAAAGATTAGGTATATTCTTTTAATGTCTAAATTTTTATTGATCTTTTAGCACATTGATAGTTTATGGTAAGCATGATGCTAAATCTAGTTATTTTCTCATTGTATTCTACATGTATTTTTGTTGAAAATAACAGTGTGAGCATATTCAATCCTGCTTGATATGACTTGCTGCAAGTCATCTTGTCCCACAGTACCACAAATCAGTAATATTTACAGTAACTTTTGTAAGAAACTGTGGCAGTTTATCCATATAGTTCTTGTCGGTTGAAAAGAAAAAGAAAAAATAAATTAGACATTTAAATAATACTTACATGTGAGATTTAAACTGATGTAAAGCAGAGTAAACAGTTAATAATGGGCTTTAATGTAGCTTAGTGATGGAGTGCTTGAGTAGCCCCTTTGAAGCCCTGGGTTCAGTACCCAGCACTACCAAAAGCAAAACAAAAACGAGAACCAGTTGTACAAATCTAAATTGTGGGACTAAACCTTCTATTTCCAGAGACCTTACAGACAGATTATTTAGAACGATTAAGAAAAATTACTTGATAGAGTGAATCATTGTTCAGTTCAAGAAAATATATCAAAGAGGGGTTTTCCACTCTCCTCCTTTGTGGATTCATCTGGAGAAAAGTAGGATCAGAGAAACCATTAAATGGTAATTTATTCTGCTCTGTTCAATTTTACATGATCAGAGTTAACCAACTGAGTAATCTTTCAGAAAAGTTTATTAAATGTCTGATTCCGTGGTTCACCAGAAATGATAACACAAAAGATCTGATCCTTCCTTGCTTATTTATGTTGGGGAGACCATGGATAGTTAAAGCAATTAAACCTATAATCTACAGGGAGATCCAGTTCTGTGCACCATATCCATTCTGTGCACTCAGAGCCAAGCTTTTATATAGGTAGGAAACATTCTAAATAAAATTCCTCCTTCATTCTCATACATAATATTTTAAGAGAGAGTGGGTAATGTAAAAAATATAAATACAGTATTATAGTAGTCAAGAGGTACAGTAGATGATACTAGAGTTGCTTAAGGAGATGGGACTCGCCTTGCATCTTAAAAGGAGATCAATGTTTTAGAGCAATTGATTGGACAATTGTTTTTAGGATGCAGTAGAGATAGATTTATAGTAACAAAATTATAGGAGGAATAAAATATTGATAAACATTGGAATAACATATTGATAAAACTTAGTGATTATGTAAATATGTAAATGAGAGATAAGTGATCCTTGATACTGATTTTAAGCCACAGATCGTGAGACTACAACCCCCCAAACCCATTTATTTATCGCAAAGTGCCAGTGCTGCAATTAAACCTAAGTACTGCGGTTTTAGTTTGGAACAAACAACTTATGGGTTAACATATTTGGTCTTAAAGGAAAAGCAAATGACACATGTGCCATTGTTTCGCCATCACTGATTTTAAACTTCCAAAGCTAGATGGCTTGTGACAAAAAGGAAAGGTGATCATAGAGAGAATACTGAGTTTACCTCAAGGCAGTTTGTGGTGAAAATGAAAATATCTTTGAGAATGCCCAGCAGACAGGGTTGTGTAAATTGAGTGAAATACAAGGTCTAGGATAAATACTTACTTGGAGAATTTCAGAATACATGTGATAAGTGGAATGTCTGAGCAGATCAATTATCTGAAGAGTAAATCGTGAAATACTGGGACCTTCATGTGATTCCCAGGAAGTGGGCAGATTCATAAAACTGGAAAGGAGATAAAATTATGGATTAAATGAGTTGTCCATTTTGCATCAGGTGTCTTGTAGGCCTTATGCTGTATAGTCGGCAGGGAGATGAGTTGTCATGTTTGCTGCACTAACAGGAACTCCTCCTGTAGCATTTTCTAGAATAAACTTTAAATGAGTGAACAAGTACCGTTCAAACATACTTTGAGAGAATAGCTTCTCCAGTCCAGCAGTATTAAGGAATGAATGTACACTACTAGTTTGAAAAGTTGTTAGCAAAAGGAATGATGAAGAAAACAGAAGTGACTACAGAAAGAATGACTACAGAAAGAATGGGCAAAGCAGTTAAATCAGGATTTTTGCAGGAGGAGGGAGAAAGTTAAGTATTACTTGTATTCTTATAAGAAGCTGGAGAGGGAGAAATTAAAACTAGTAAGGGAAAGGTGTGGTCAAGGGAGGTAAGATTGTAAGACAACCAACAGGAAATTAGTTACTAAACAGTAATGGAAAATTGCTCTTGAAATTAGAAACAGTCTGTGTAAGTGCAGGAGTTACATTGGACAGGAATTTGCAAGGCAAGAATGTCATAAGAACCTAGTCTAACAACTTTTTCACAATGAGGGCAAAGAACAATGAGAAACTTCTTGAGATACGAAGGTGCTATTTAAAAATAAGGGAGTAGACTACAGTAACTTGGTTTTTGGTGTTTTGTGGTTTTTTGTTTGTTTGTTTTGTTTTTTGCTTTTCATTTTTTTCCTTATTTAAGTTAGACCAACTACAGAAAAGGTAAAGTTTTTGTTTTTTGAGAGAGAGTCTCACTGTATAGCCTAGGCTGGACTCAAACTCACTGTGTAACCTAGGCAGACCTCGAACTTGCAGCAATCCTTCTGACTCAGCTTTCTGACTGCTGGGATTATAGGTGTGCACCACCATGCCCAGGTATGTTTCAAGAAAATTATTAAGCTTGCCTTTTTTAGCGATATGTTTTTCAATGTAGAAGTCTTTTGCATCCTTCATTAAATTGATTCCTAGGTATTTCATTTTTTGGGGTACTATTGTGAAAGGTAGGTGGTGTTTCCTTGATGTGTCTTTCAGTGAGTTTGTTACTCGTGTATTGATTTTCGAGTGTTGACTTTGTATCCAGCTCTGCTACTTAACTTGCTTATTAAATCTAGTTTTTTAGTGTTTTTGGGGTCTTCTGTGTAGACTATCATGTCATCTGCAAATAATGATAGTTTAACTTCTTACTTTCCTATCTTTATTCTTTTTATTTCTTTGTCTTGTCTAATTGCTCCAGCTAAAGTTTCCAGGACTATTTTGAAGAAGAGTGGAGACAGTGTACATCCTTGTCTTGTTTCTGATTTTATAGTGAAAGCTTTCAGTTTTTGTCCATTTAGTATGATGGTGAGTGTTGGTTTGTCATAGATAGCTTTTATCAGATTGAGATGAAGACCATCTATTCCAATTTTCTATAGTTTTTTTTTTTTTAATCATGAATGGGTGCTGAACTTTGTCAAGAACTTTTTCTGCATCTATTAAGGTGATCATTTGAGTTTTTGACCTTGGGTCTGTTAATATGGTGCATTACATTTATTGATTTACATATGTTGAACCATCGCTGCATCCCTAGGATGAATCTCACTTGATCATGGTGTATAATCTTCTTGATGATTTGCTGTATTCTGTTTCCCAGTATCTTATTGAGGATTTTTGCATCTATGTTTATTAGGGAGATGGGCCTGTAATTCTCTTTCTTAGTTGGGTCCTTCTCCAGTTTTGGTACCAGGGTAATGCTTGCTTCCAGTAATGAATTTGGGAGTGTTGCTTTCCTTCAATTTCTTTAAAAAGTTTGAGAAGTAGTGGCATTAGGTCTTCTCTAAATTTCTTATAGAATGCAGCAGTGAATCCATCAGGGCCTGACTTTTGTCTCTTGATATGTTTTCAGTTACATCTTTGATTTCATTGATTGATATTGGTTTATTTAGGATGTTTATATCTTCTTAAATCAGCTTTGGTAAATCATATGTATCTAGGAATCTATCCATTTCTTCTGTATTTTCCATCTTGTTAGAATACAAGTTTTGGAAGTAGATATAGATAAGGATTTCTGCAGGGTCTGTTGTGATTTCACCCTTTTCATTCCTAATTGCATGGATTTGAGTCTTTTCTTGCTTTTTTTTGATAAGGTTGAATAAGGGTTTGTCGACTTTATTTAATCTTTCAAAGAACCAACTCTTCGATTCATTAATTGTTTGTATCGTTTTTTAGTCTACAATGCATTAATTTCTGATCTAACCTTTCCTCCCTCATAGGAGCTTTTGGCTTAACCTGCTCTGCTCTTTCTAGAAGTTTGAGGTTCACCATTAAGTTGTTTATATGTACTTGCTGTTTTCCTTACATGATTACTTACTGCTATAAATTTTGCTCTTAGGACTGCTTTCATTGTGTCCCATCAGTTACAGTATGTTGTATTGTCATTATCATTCAGCTGTAAAAACTGTATAATTTCTTCTTCAGTTTCACCTGTGACCCATCGTTGTTCAGGAGGGTACTATTTAATTTCCATGTATTTATGAAGTTTTTGTGGTTTCTTTTGCCATGGATTTCCAACTTCATTGCACTGTGGTCTGATAGTATGCATGGAATATTTTCAGCTCCTTTGCATTTTCTTAAGCATGTTCTGTGAGTCAGTATGTGGTCTTATCTTGGGGAACGTCCCCTGTGCAGCTGAGAAGAATGTGTATTTTGGTGTTATGGGGTGGAACACTGTAGACATATACTAAGTCCATTTGTTCAAAAATGTGTTTCAGTTCTAATATTTCATTGTTTTTTTTTTTTTTGTATAGTCAATTTGTCTTTTTGTGACAGTGTTGTGTTGAGAGCTCCCAGTACAATTGTATTAGGGCTTATTTCATTTTTCATGTTCATTAATATATTTCTTTTATGTAGTTGGGTGCACTGGTATTTGTTGCATATATAGATTTATGATTGTTATCTCTTCCTCATGGATTGTTCCCTTTAGGAGGATGTAGTGACCTTTATCTCTCTTAATCAGTTTTGGCTTGAAATTCACTTTGTCTGAAAATAGAATAGTTACCCCTGCTTTTTTTCTGAGTTCCTGTTGCATGGAATATTGTTTTCCATCCTTTGACTTCCAGTCTGTGAATTTCTTTTTTAATTAAATGTGCTTCTTATATGTAGCATATTGTTGGATCTTGCTTCTTGATGCATTCTGCCAGTCTGTGTCTCATGACTGGTGAATTGAGACCATTAACATTGATGGTTATAACTGATATGTATTGAGTTATCCTTGTCATGTTATTTTCTTGTTAGTGGCTCCCCTCCTTTTTTTCCTTCCCACAAATTGTTTGCCTTCCCTGTTGGATTCATTCTGTTGGGGTTCATGGAACTGTAGTCCTTAATTATCTCTTTTCTGGAATGTCCTTCAGAACATTTTGGAGTGCTGGTTTGGTGATCATAAATTTCCTCAAATATTTTTTGTCATGAATGTATCTTACTTCTCTTTCCGTTTTGAAAGATAGTTTTGTAGTCTATCTGGCTTGAAAGTTGTTTTCCTTTAGAGCTTAGATTACTTCACTCTCCTTGACTTGAGAGTTTGTGTTGAGAAATCAGCTGTGATTCTGATGAGTTTTGCTTTATAGGTGATTGTTTCTTTTCCCTAGCAACTTTTAATGTTCTGTTCTTTTGTTGAGTTTCTAGAATCTTGACTATGATATGTCTTGACTGTAGATTTTTCTTTGGTAATGGCTAAATGAGGTTCTATATGCCTCACTTATATGCACATCAAATTCTTTTCTCTACCACAGAAGTTTTCTGTTGTGATGTCTGTGAATATTTTCTTAATATCATTTGTGATGTCTCCTGCTTTTTCATTGACTCTAATCAATGAAAGTTATTCTTTGTTTCATCTAGTAGCTGCTGGTTTGATTTTTCATGGTCCCTTGCTATTTTTGAGAAATCTTTCTTTCGCTGGTCAGTAAATCTTTCTTTCGCTGGTCAGTAACTGCAAACCTGTCTTCAGTATATGAGATCCTATCCTTACATTGGTCTAATCTACTCTGAATACTTTCAGTGGAATTTTTATTCTCCTGGATAATCTGCTTGAATCTGCTTTATGGATTCCATTTCTTTTGTATGTTGAACTTCCATAATTTTCTTAAGCTCATCTGTTTTTTTTTTTTTGTCTGTATCTGCTCTACTGTCACTAAGCATGGTCCTTATTTTCAGAACCATCTCTGTAGTTATCTGAGAGATTATTTCTGATTTCATTTTTTCCAGACCCTCATTCAGTTGCTTTGTTGTTACCACTTCAGAGAGACCTGGTGGGAGGCTTTCCCATTGTCTCACCTCATTGTCCCCTGGATTTGCCTTTGGCAAACTGGTCTAGGGTTGCATTTTGTTTAAATGTATTCTCCTTTTCCCTCCCCTCCCCTCTTGTAGTTTAATTCCTGGGGTGATACTTGTAAGTTGCCTATGGTGGGTTGCTTTATTGCTAGTATTTAGGATCCTTAGGTGATGACTGTGTCTTGGAGGTATCTCCAGGTGTAGCTGGTTTTTTGGGTTTTGAGTGTGTTGGAAGATCTTACCTCTTCAGTTTGTTGGAGGTATGAAGTTGTTTAGCACTGTGCCACAGTGTTTTATGTGACTGTTGGTCATTCGCAGTCATGGAATACCAGGATCAGCAACTGTTTAGAACAGTTATGTCAATTTTGGCTATAGTGGTACCAATAGTATCAAACACAGCCTAGAAAATGACAAACTGAACTAACCCTTAATTTGCCACTTTAAACTGTATGAACTAGATTTGTGGTTACATAACAAAATCTAAAACAAACCAGAAAATTACATGCAGTATACAGTGATATGTCAGTTTTGCCCTTGAGGGTTAAAATTTAAAATAGTTTTAAGGAGAAAGTAGAGAATTAGAAGATGAGGAAGAGATCAGAAGTAAGGTTGAAAGATCAACGGGAATCACACTAACTTTGGGAAACTGGCGTTTCCCACACATCAGTTTGGGAAAAAGCAAAGGAAGAGATGAGAAGAACCAAATAGAGTCTATAAGCCACTGTCACACTTACATAAAAACAAGATCAAACAATGAAGGAAAAAGAAAAGAAAAAAACTGAAAATCAAAAACAAGCATGAGAAAGAAGAGGGAGAAGACAGGGAGAAAAAAAAGTCTTACTTCCAGGTTTGTCCAGGTTTGTCCCTGATTTTTCACTGGCAGATAACCTGGGAAGATAGAGTCCTGATCCATGTCGATCTATCCTAGCAAGCCAGCCGTAGTTTCTTTGTGGGATCATGGGTAATCTCAGTAAGCCTGCGCTTTCTGGTGGAGACCAGTCTGTTGAATTTGGCTCATCACCTTCAGAGCATCTTTTACAGTTCTGAGCCCTGCTGGTAACCACTAGAGGGAGCCAGCCACAGTTCTGAGTTCTGTTCTCAGACTGCCTATCTCCAGGATGGCTGGAGGGCAATTGCTCTCTCCCAGAATAATGAGACCCTTGCACTCACCACAAGTCAGTGCAGTCTTTCACCTCTGCTGCTCCCCTCCACTGCCGAGTGTCCACAGAGGCTTCCAGGGTCACCAGCCATCACCATTGCTGTGACGGCATGCACAGGTTTGAATCGTTCCTCTCGCACAGTGAGTCTTATCTCAGAGAGATTCTCCCAGATTCAGGGCGCCTACTTTCCTCTTCTTGTCTTCCTCACTTTTCTATATATTCCAGCATCTGGATGGTGCCTTTCAGAGAGGTACTTTCTGTGCCACTTAGCACTCTGTCATCTTTGGTCAAATCTTAGCAATGTGTTTTTAAGCAGGAAAAAACTAGTAAAGTCTAGATAACTGAATAAAATTTTGTTTTGTTAGCATCACATTTTGTCAGTGTTAAGTACCTTTGAATTCTAAAATGCTGTAATGAATCTGAAAATCTCTTCTTTAGTGTGTTGTAAGTGGATTCTTGAAATTAGTGTTATGAATAAGTTTAGAATACACTTAGTTATACAGAAATTTGGTTAGAAAATGTTCTTACATTGTATCTCAGTATTTTAAATTTTAATGTCTTATATTAAGTCGGTCTTTCTACCCACAAGTGTGGGTCTAGGCCAGTGGTCGCAAACCTATGGTATGCATATTGTTTTTCTTTTAAGACAGAGGATGTTAATATATGAGTTTTTTCTAAAGTAAAAGCTTGGTGTTCAGGTTTAATTGTAGTGTTGGCATTTTGCGATCAATAAGTGGGTTCTGGGTTGCAGTTTCAGCATTCATCTCTTAAAATTTTTGCCATCATTGGTCTAGGCTATTCTTCTCTTTGTTCCCTACCCTCTATTAATGAGAGCTTGTATTTGTTCTGCTTCTCTTCTTTTATCCCCTATTCTTTTTTTTTTTTTTTTT
>RJWT010052527.1:0-10550 GCA_004365215.1 Cuniculus paca | reverse complement strand
AAAAAAAATTTTTTTAGAGACACTTCTCCGTGATGATTTAATGAACTTAGCATTTTGAATTGTGTAATGTGTCCTGACTCGAAAGACACGCAGGACTCAGTCAGTTATTTCCTAGATGCCTAACATCATTTTGTAAAACTATGAGTAAAAAGATCTACTCAAAGTATGAGATAGACAAATGGATTTTAATGTAATAGAATGAAAAGTTCACCGATAAAACTTTAAATTCCGTATCGCAATTAACGTTGAAGAAACTTCCACTTGTTAAGCTTTCATGTAGTAGCAAAGAACATCCAAGGATCTGGAAAATACCCCTCTGCTTTTCAACTTCTTATTGCTATGGATCTTTCCCACACTTCAACCAGAACAACTTATCTCAAAAGGCTGAATGAAAAAGCAGACACGAGAAGCCAGTTGTCTTCTCATAAACTAGGAATTAAAGAGATTTGTAGAAATAGCCCTTATTACTAAATTTTTCTCCCACTCCAACATCCGAGTTTCTAACTCCTTAATACCCTTTTCATTTGTTCCTGCTGTAAGTTCACTAAAATAGTTTTCCTTCTCCATCTATCCAAAGTCTACCTCAAGCTGGCAGACTGAGAAAGCAACAGAATTTTCCAATTACATAACAGGATAGCTCTGGAGACCACAGCCAACCTTTAGGGGTTCCAGTTCCAGAGCAGAAGCATCTGTGAAAGTGAAAGTAGCGAGAGAATGCTTTCCCTAATTTTTCAATCTTTTGTCTGTTAGACTCCCTGCTGCAGAATTGCACTAGCAGAAAGAAACTATACAGATGTCATACACTCCACGTGTGATAGACTAGTAATCTGATTTCCAGGACTAAAGATTTTTGTTCTTTTTTGTTCAGAAGGTAAGAAGCCAAAACACATTGGAACACAGAGTAACAACAGGGTGAAGAGAATGGGGGGAAGAGTTCTGAGAATGTGGAGGGGTAGAAATAAGAAAGGAAAACAAGCTGTTTACACGGGGGGTTGGGAAGCCATGACCGGGCCACTCCAGGCCAGGACAATCCACGTTTTGTTCACGGACTAGAACCGAGATAAGAGGCAACAAGGCGGCGAGGTCAGACGGGAGAGTCCCGCATCCCCTGACGCCGACCGCGCCGCCTTCCACTCGTTCCGCGCCGGGCAAAGGAGCCGGAGAGGAGGGCGACAGCGTGCGGAAGGGCCGCTCCGGCCGCGGCGGAGCCACACCTGGGCACAGAGGGCCGGGATCCCGACCCCGACCCCGACCCCGACCCCGCGGCGGGGCGCGCTGCAGGACCCGGGCCGCGCCCCTCGGCGAGCCGCAGTTTCCCGGGACCCACAGCCGCGACGCCCCGGCCCGCTGGGCTCGAGCGAGTCCGCACGGGAACGCTGCACGCTCAGGGCACCGGCGACGCGGGCCACGGCTGCCACCGCCACCGCCGCCCAGCCGCCCCGCTCCGAGGCCGCGTCGCCCAGGAGAGGTGGGCGCGGGGGTCTCACGCCCAGGCCAGCCCCGGGGACGCTGCGAGCGCCGCCCCTACCAGCAGGAGAAGGCCGAATATGCACCAGCCGATCACCAGCTCGGCCGAGGCCGCGCCAGCGCTCGCAGCCGCCATCTTCCCTTCCGGTCGGGCCGGGCCGAGCCGAGCCCGGGGGAGGGGAAGGGAGGGACGGGGAGGGGAGAGGGCAGAGAGCAAGGCCGCGCAGCCCGAGCACCCTAAAGGTTAAAGGGGCGGAGGGGCGGAGCCAGCGGTTGCCTGGGAGACCCGACCCGCGAGCGTCCCCTGGCGACGGGCGGGACTCCGTGACGTCATCACGCTGTGCGCTCTCCGCTGGGAGGCGGGGCGGGCTGAGCGTGCCGCGGTCTAGGGGGCGTTCCTTCGCGAGGAGCTTAATGCACTGGAACTCTAGCAAGTTTCAGGGGTCCCGCCTCCCCAAAGTGAAGTTTATTCCTAGTGTTCAAGGCAAAGTGGACTGTGCTCAGCAGAACCCTTCACTAAACTGCAAGAATTAGCTAAGTCTACCAGGTGCCCTTAGGACTTTCCCCTGCGCTGGCGCGGGTGCCCGGCCCTGGACTCTGCTCGGGACGCGATGTGGCTTTGTGTTCAGATCTGTGTCCGTAATGGCTTCAGAGACCAGCGTTATCATCAGCGCTAGGAATAGTCAGCACAGGAACAAACTAGAACTGCCATAGGCACCGGGAGAGCAAAGGGCGAGGACTGTGGGGTGGCTTGCCTGGATCGAGTGTTGCCACCTGTCCACCCTCCAGACTGAACGAGCATAGCCTGCGCCGTAGTCGAAACATAACTTCATGATGAACGTCACCGTCTCTACAATTTATTCTGTGGTGATGTTATCCCTTACTTAGGACCCACACCTGGCTCCAAGCCTGCAGTAGTTAAAGGATGGGCCAGTCGTCTGTGCCAGGACTAAAGAGAGAAAACAAAAGAACTCAGTTTTGATGTGAACAGATGCCGTTGTCACCGGACTGGGTCTGAGGAGATTTCTGAAGCTGAGATGAGGAATTTAACCAACCCTAAACACAGACCGTTGGGAGGTTTGTTGACTCCTATCAAGGAAAAGAATTTTCAGGATGCATCAGTAAGAGGCGTGGGAAGGGTTTGTTAGGCAGAAATTTTAGTACACACTCGAGAGTAGAGTGTGGGGTGGGGAGAGAGAGTTTGAAGTTGAGAGTATTTGTGTTTTGGGTGGTGGAAATTTGTTAAATTTGAGTCTGTATAGTGTCTGGTCTTTCTGGGGGAGGATGGCCCATCAGAAAGATAAGGTTTATTCTAAGAAGCAAGCCTATTTTACTGGTGAAAGGATGGTATCTTCACATTTGTAAGTTAAAAAGGAATGGCCAAACCCATTAGTAAGCAAAAGGCAATTTTCCAGGCTTTTGAGAAGAGAGACAGAGAAGGTTTAAACTCAACTTGCATCAAAAAACTGCAGTATTTAATTCTAAAATTCTGATTTTCCTTGTCTCCTTTCTGCCTATTATTTCTTTTGTCCTACCTCACCATCATTAACTGTTGTCAACCTCTGTAAACCTGAAAGCGTTGAACTTGCCTCTGCTGTTGTTTTTGGATTTTGAGGTACTGTAATCTCCTAGAGGTGGCTTCTATATTCTTTCCAACATGAACAAAGAATTGGTCAAGACAAGTGCAAAATGTAGAGAGGTTTAACATGTATTAAAGTCATGAAAAGAAAAGAAACATGTTCTGCAGAACAAGTCCTGGCCAACTAAATGTAGGAAAAGAAGTAAGTGCTGCAAACTACAGGGTGGGCTGCTAAGAAAGAATTGACAGTGGCCACCAGCTTAATGGAGGTGGTCTTTTGTATCTCCCACTCCTCAGGCTGACATCAAGTGTAGGACATCGTCTCAAAAACCTGCTCTAATTCTTGCAAGAATTGAAGGTAGCACGCTGGTTCCTGGTGTAGGCTTTGGGAACTCTTCTGCACATGTGTCCTGAAACTGATTGACAGGTCACAGCCATTTCCCCAGCCAGTTTGCCACATCTTACTATCCTGCCTAGCTGAGGTACAGTGTTAGTTTCTTTAAAGCCAGTAGAGCCATTTCTATTCCAGAGGAATTGTTATAGGCAACTGAGTTAGATAGAAATATTATAGGCAGTCAGACAGGGCTAGGTCCTTGAAGGAGCCAGTGCAGAAGACCAGATACCCTGCAACTGTGGGGTAGACAGACACCTCAGCTGTGGACCAGACGTCAAAAGATAAAACAAATGCACCCACATACTTCCCAAGGATAAACATCAGGGATTGATATTCTAAATAGGTATCCATCACCTTGAGGAAGTCAGAAGGAGCCACTAATCCAACCCCTACAGGAAAAGGCCCTGTTCTGTATTCATGCCCACTTGCTAGGTGACTTGATTTCCCATTTGATCCCAATTTCATCCATTTTACCTGAGCAATTATACTTGTGATCTTATTGGTTGACCATAGTTCTGTACCACCTCATAGCTACCTTTCAAGTTCCCATTTTTCCCCACCTTGGACCCACCTCACCGGTGATTGTGGTTTTGCTGTATAAAAGTCCCATAGAAAAGGCAGAGTCCTTGGCAACCCACTTAGGACCCCTTCTGGCTCTCTTTCAGATAGAAACTGTCTTTCTCTCAGCAAATATATTCTGCTCTTAACCACCATTTTTCCTAGAATTCATTGTTCCATTTTAGAGCACGTGAACTCATATAGGACATCTGGTAGGTTACGAGTTTCTTTCCCCTTTATCAGGATCACTTAGAAATCCTCTCCCATACCCAGGGAATGATAGAATACACATCTGTCTCTTCCTGCTTATGTTTTCTACTCCTCTCCTGGGGCCCTCTTAGTTGGAAGAAAGTCTAAGACAATCCATAGACTAGTTCTTCCCATTCTGTCTACAGGTTAAATCTCCTTTGTTAGAAATGACCATACGTAACCTTGTACTAACAACTTTGGGAGCACTGGCCCAATCTCGATATAACCCATTCTTCTAATTCTGCCATCAAAGAAATTAGCCCTTCTTTCTGTCCCCAAAGCAATCAGTCCCCTACAATCAACTGTAGTTCTTTTAGGCCTGAATCAGGCAGTAGCCCTCTCTATCTCTCAATTATCACAGCTGTTACCAGACTGAGTGTGAGGCGGTCTCAAAAGTTGAAGTAAGGAATCTAACCCACCCTTCTTGCAGAATAAATTTGCAGGTTTGCTGACTCTCATCATGGAAAAAAAGAATTTTTAGGACTAAAAGGCACAGGAAGGATTTTAGGCAGAAATTAAAAGGTATATA
The DNA here is from genome assembly GCA_004365215.1 of Cuniculus paca. Classification (NCBI taxonomy): domain Eukaryota; kingdom Metazoa; phylum Chordata; class Mammalia; order Rodentia; family Cuniculidae; genus Cuniculus; species Cuniculus paca. Next base: position 5,774 of record RJWT010052527.1, on the reverse strand, counting down.
CTTGAAGTAATAGAGTGCAGGCCCAGGACAGTGAAAGAAAGGGAGGGGGTGCGATTATTTCTTGGAACAGGGAACATTTATGTATCTCCTGAGTAGAAACCCCAGGTAAAGGTGGCCCGTCCCCCAAAAGGGTAGCAGCCCATTTTACAGGTATGGGCCCAATTTTTTGTTTTTGTAAACAGGTAATTTAAATACTCTTTGGATTCTCTCAACCTATTCCTTTGTCTCAGGATCAGGTTCCTGCTCTTTACTTTCTCAAGTAAGCAAATTTTTGCACTTCCAGTATCCCTGAGGAATTTTGGGTGGATGGGTCTGGAAGGAAAGGAACCTAAATTTAATAAAGGGCATGTTGATATGGATCACCTTGGTAACTTCAACTGAGGCTCAGAAATTGCAGTCTTTTTAAAAGTGCAATTTTTAGTTATGATGTCTTGTCTTTTTTTGAACCTATTTTTCTATCCTACCTCAGACCCGTATTTTAAATTATCCAGGTTATTCCTTTTGGCACTTTCTTGTTCAAAAACTACCCGAGGTAAGTATCTTATAAAAGGTCTTACCTTGGCTCTCAGTTTCAGAGGTTTCAGTCTATGGTCACTTGGCCTTGTGCATTTGGCCTGTGGCAGCACAGAGTGCTATGGTGAGACAGACCGTTGGAAGACTGTTCCGCTTGTGGCAGAAAATGCCTCCACAGCCGATATACTTCTGTTAGTTGCCCAGGTAACCTCCAGTTTACTTCAGTTCTGGTTATAGTTCCTGTTACTTCTGTTTTCCAGAAACAGCTGGTCACTGTGATGCACATTGTAAGAACGAAACCCCAATTGACAAGCACTCTGCCTTTGTACTTCCACTCTGCTACCTCATTAAACCCCCACTCCACCCTGAACCTTCTGGGCCCGGTATTTGGGGAATGAATCCCTATCAGAACCTATTGACGTAAATAAATCTGCCTCCACATCTTGGGTAATGTTTCGGTGTTTCTGTTTGCCCCTGTAAGCTCAGAGTCAGAGAGAGGAGGAAACCAGAAGATAGTCCAAATTTAAACTATAGCACTTCCCTTACTAGCTAGGTGTTAGAGGGAAACACCCCACTTCACCATCATCCCCAACACATAAAATTCTTTGGAAATAGAGATGAGGTGATCAGCCATATTCTCACTGAAGAAATTTTATCAGTTTCCCTTCTCCCTTCTAATCCATTTATTGAAAGTATATTTGAGTGAACAGTCCAAGAGGTATAGAATAAATCCTTGTAATCCTTTTTAATTTTTCACATAGAGGAGACATTCTGATTAGAAAGAAGACAAAGGACTAAAGACCATAATCTTTAAATCACATGTAGATTCTTCATCTAGTTACAATGTACTGTTCATCTAACATATAGTCCAGACCATCAAGGACTGAACACATTCTCCCAAATGATGTTTGTAAATGGAAGGCTTTGAATTGGGTCAAGGTTCATTTAAATTTTTAATATCTTTACTGGTTGTTTATAACTTCAAAAAGAGTACGTACTCATTTATAAATATTCCAGAGATGAATAATTTTGTAAGCAAAAAAGATTTTTTTATAAACATAAGCATCCTCACCTTGAGATACTCCTCTTTAGGAACTTGAAGCATTTTTTTAATATACACATTCAAATTTGTTCAGTGAGAATATTGAAAGCCAGAAGATAGTCATTTCTTGGTCTCCTGGAGTTACCATACTTACTCTAACCCTATGGGAAAGTACCAGGATTTCTGCAGACTCTGCTCCATTTTATGTCCAAAGAAGTGGCCATGAAAAGCCAATCAATCCCAAGGAAAGCAATCCTGAAAACTTTCTATTAAAACTTAAACTCCCTTGGCTGTATTAAGAGAGCCAGAGGCCTTTAGAGGAAGGAAAGTTTGCAAGAAAGCAGGTATTCTTCCACTTGGTTCCTTTAGCTTTTGAATAATGCCTCTACCCTAAAGCCAACTGAGAGAATACAAAAGAAGATAATCACCCACGAAGTTGAAAGATGTGTCCTGAATTGGGAAGAGGTTCTACATCTTGTTGCAAGGGTGGCCACTCACAGATTGAGGAGTGTCTTTGTTCAGAAAAGATATGGGTTGGCTCCTTTCTGTATTCAGCCTCTGCTCAAGGTAGCCCAGTAAACTCAACTGAAGGCTTTGATGGACTGCTCTTGAGACCCACCATATCTACATCTTTATTCTTGTGGAGAACTAACCAGAGAAGAAACAGACCTTCCTGAAAACTCTCTCGTCCTAGACCAGAAACATGTGGATAGTAGAAATTGAGGAGCAGTCCCAAGTGGGAAACCAGAAAATGCAGTCATGACCTACAGAAAGTTTGCTGTGTTGCAAAAAAAAAAAAAAAAAAAACCCGAAGTACAATAAACATAGATATCAAAATTTGCAACAAAAGTGTTCAAGAAGCAAGGACTCAGGTTCTCTCACCCTGCCTCCTCCTCATGACACAAAAGGGGTTCGTTTGGGGTCCAAGATGTATGAAAGTGGTTTCTCATTCCCTTTATGAAATTCTTCTGGAAAAGTAAAGGTAGGATTGGGATGAAATGCAGAAACTAACATTAAATTCATAAATATACTCTTACCAAAGAATTGGTACTAAAAATGAAAAAAGTATTATGAAAAAAATGAAATCTTATGTCACTGGAATCAAAAGGAGGTAATGAGAGTAAATAAAAGGATTGTTCTCTTCTCGAAACCAAAAAATCAAGAAGTAGTGCAAAAATCACACTATGAAAAAGAATGAGTGTTTGAGTCAGGCGAGAACTCTATTGTGGTAGAGAAAAAAGCAGCATATTTTTAAAAATCCTTTGTTAAAATTGTTAAGTGTAGTATGAATAATTTTTAAATGTCAAAATTTAAAAGTTTTTATTGTAATTTCAACTCATATTACCAACTGACTTTCACCTTAACCTATATTTAACTGCATATAAACCCTTATTTTTTATACCTTAAAGTATATAAACACTAGGTAAGACTTGACAAAATGAAAAACATTTACAATATTAAATGATATTTTTACATGTCTAAACTATGAATGATTTTTTCACAGCAAGACAAATGTTAAGAATAATATGTATTATGAGTTCATATGTGAATGCTTAGTCCATTAGGAAAAGAGAAATTTATAAATGAGATCCATTAAAAGTTCGTAATTGTAGAAATATGGAAATGCAAATTCCACAATTCACATTTTGATACTGTGTGCAGTTTAATTTTAGGATGACAAATTGGGATGTTGCTTTTGTGCCCACAAATCAAAAATAACCAGATATTAACATTTCAGTGGTATTTTCTTCTTAGCATTTTTTCTATTCAATGACATGGATGGGCTTTGTTTTCAAAGTATGTCTTATACATTTGAGCTTCAGAAAGTATTTTAATTTTGAATAAAAAATGTAGATCATACATTTCATTTTTCATGAGTTGACTCTTGTGCGAAAACTTATGGCTCCCCACTGGGTTATATGTAGATGAGCAAATGTTCCATCGGAACCAAATGGGACTCTCAGCCGTATGCATCAATGACCTTATAAACATAGTCGAAGCCTTTTTGTGAAGAAACTTCTTAGGGTCCTGATGCCCAGTGTAATTTAGTAACAGTGGAAGGGACTGGTAGGGAAGGTAATGTTGTACTGGGAAGAAAAGGTGAATATGCTCGCACTTCCTTATGACTTCGTTAATGTTCATCGTAGATCATTGTTAAATTCTTTTGACAGGAGATTGAGTACAGGATTTACGGAGCACAACAAAGGACTAAATTCTAAATCAACACATTATGGATCAGGGTGGACTAAAAGTAGTAATACTTAACTGTAACCTGACAGAAGAATTTCAAATAGCTAAAGAATTCATCAATCCAGGGAGGATTATCTGTGAACAGTAAAAGTACAGACAAAAAGACAGTAGGAATACAAATTTTGAGGCTTTCTAAGGTTATTATTTGGATGTGGACAGTCCCATTTTTCTGTTTCTAAGAAAGTAACAAATTTTTAAAATTCAGTTTAATCATCAGCTATTATAAAAAGGCATAAGTAAGCATGTCAACATTCAGTGATGCAATATACACAGTTAATTTGGATGCATAGCTAAGCTTCACTGAAGTTTAGATACAATTCCAGGATACAAACCACATCTACTATTACAGTTCCCATCATGTAGTTAACCTGACTCAGTTTTCAGGGCCTAAGTCATGACGCTTAAAAAATTATCCATAGTACACTCAATTTTAACAAAGGATGTTTTCATTTTTTTTGAGCATGCTGCTTTTTCCCCTAACACAGTAGAGTTCCTTCCCTAACTCAAACATTCATTCTTTTTCATAGTGTGATTTTTACTTCCTTCATTTCTGGGTAGTGTTTCTCAGGTTCTATTTGAATTCCAAGAGTAAACTTTGCTGTTCAGCTCCCACATGTTAGTGATTTATAGGTAATAAAATTTTATAAAGCCAATTAGTTTTATCAGAATTTATGGAACTAAATTAGCACACATCTAGATAGCCACATATGTCATACACTGTGAAGTAATTTAAAATTGATCTTCGGGCTTTCAAAAAATTTGACAGACTAAAGATATCTATTCTTATATTTTTATTGGTTGTCAAATATATTCTGCAAATATTCTATTGCTTTTTATCATTTAAAGATATAAAGGAGGGAATTTCAACCATTGTATCTGAATCTTGATTTTTAAAAATATTTTTAATTAAAAATGTGAAATAGATCCATTGGAGTTAGGAAAACCAGAGAAGTAGGTAATATTGGGCTATGTCTTCCCATCCAAGTATTGACCAGGCCTGACCTAGATGAGATCGGGCGCTTCCAGGGAGTAAGGCTGAAGGATGTGTCTTAAAGGACGAAAACAATCTATCAACGTACCAGAAGAGTGAGCCAACATTCTATCAAGGGATTGGCATGTGAGAAAGCACAAAACCTGAAATGCCAGGTTCAGTTCTAAGGAGTCAGTGTGAAAGTGGCAGGAATTAGCCAGTTAAACATCAGATGATAAATGGATATATGTGTTCCACTAATAAATTTAGACTTCACCCTGTCAGTGATGAGAAATAGTGAAGGGTTTTAAGTGTGGAAGAGACATAGTCAGTCTTGCATTTTAGAAAGATTCTTTTCAGGGCATCTGTGAATTCTGAGTTGGAAGTGGGAAAACTTGAAGTAGATATTATCTCATTTAAGATGCTATTGCTATAAGAGATGATGAAGCTGGACCTAGGCTGTGAATATGAAAAGAGAAGATAAATTCATGAGACAATAATTTTTTAAAACATGCTATTTTTTTAAACAGGCTAATTTTTTAAAACATGCTATCCATGTGTGAAAGGTGAAGAAAGGAGAGAAAAAAGGTAGGATGCTCTATTCGGGTTCCAGCAGTGACAATGATTTAGTAGAATGAACAGAAAGGGAGGTGGGAGGAAGAAGGAGGAGAGGGACAGGGAGAGGGAGAGGGAAAAGGAAAAGGAGAAGCAGAGGAGGAGGAGGAGCAAAGGAGGAAGGAGGAGGAGCAAAGGAGGAAGGGGGAGGGGAGGGAGGGGCCAAGGGGAGGGAAGGGAAGGGGAGAAGAGAAAGAAAAGAGAAGAGAAGAACCATTCAAATCATTGAAAATAATTTCATTTACTTAGTCTAATGATTATTTTATGATATTTGTCTCATCTACAAAACACCTTCATAGAAACACCTAATTAGTATCTGAATAATAGAGAATTAGTTGAGCCAAGTGGAAACATAAAAGTGACCACTACAGATGCCTTTCAAGA